>JASPKP010008972.1:0-10921 GCA_030674155.1 Stramonita haemastoma
ATAATCTTCTAGTGATATGCCAAAGGGTATTTTTGCTGTAAGTGTACAGCCAGGAGATCTGTAACTTTAGACAACTTCGATATTTTTGCCTTTAGAATACCACTTTTCCGATTTTGTTCAGTACCTGCCTTTCTTCAAACACGATAATCTTAAGTTTTATCAAGACTTAAGATAACCCCAAAGTGCCAAAGAGAGAGAGAGGGGGAGGGAGGGAGAGAGAGAGGGGGAGGTAGAGAGATGAGAGACAGAGAGAGGGGGAGGGAGGGAGAGAGAGAGGGGGAGGTAGAGAGATGAGAGACAGAGAGACAGCCAGACAGACAGATAGGCACTAAGAGAGTGAGAGACAGACAGACAGACAGACAGACAGACAGACAGACAGACAGACAGACAGACAGAAAGTTTCCAGGAAAATGCCAGCTCTTTGAAGAAATGATATTTTTTATGAGTATGTTGGGTATTTTGTTAGATTAAATCACCGTTAAACTGAAGACTGAAAAAGACTCTGTGTGCGTGTGTGTATGTGTATGTGTGTGTGTGTGTCTGTGTGTGTGTGTTTGTGTGTGTGTGTGTGTGTGTTATTCTTTTATTTCTAGGATAATGGAATAAGTAGTTGTTTTTTTTAAATTCTTATATTTAGAGGATTTTAAGAACGCATTCGACAGGGTGTGGCATGCAGCTTTGTGGGCAACCATGAATTTGTACAGCACCAATACAAACCTGATCAGAGTCACCAAAGAGCTGTACAACAAGGCCACCAGTGCGGTGTACTACAACAGCAACATTGGAGAGTGGTTTCAAACAACAGTTGGAATAAGGCAGTGCTGTCTACTCTCACATACTCTTTTCAACATCTTCCTTGAGAGAATCATGGCTTTTGCACTGGAACACCATAAACGACAAACCTCTGCTTCGCAGATGACATTGACGGACTAGCAAGATCAGAACAAGAGCTTGCCAGCCTAACAAAACACCTGAACAAGGCCTCAAAAACATACGGCATGGAAATCAGCGCAGAGAAGACCAAACTGATGACCAATAACACCAAGGGCATCAGCACTGATATCAGGGTCAATGACAAGAAGCTGGAAAGGTTTAAAGCTTCAAGTACTTGGGAGCTGTTGTATCAGACGAGGGGTCCAAGCCAGAGGTAGTATGCAGGATTGCACAGACAAGAACAGAGTCAAAACTGAACACCATCTGGAACGATATAAATATCTCACTCAGCTCCAAGATCAGAGAAATGGGCTCCTTTGTCATATCCAAGAGAGAAGAACACAGGCGGTAGAGATGAGATGCTTCCGGAGAATCCTTGGCATCTCCTATACAGAGATCACATAAGCAATGAAGAGGTGCGTAACAGAATCCAGCAAACCATTGGTCCTACGAAAATCCTCTATAATCGTGAAAGAAGCGTAAACTTAAATGATACCAGCATGTCACAAGATCGAAAGGAATTGCAAAAACAATACTGCAAGGCACTGTCCAGGGAGGAAGAAAAAGAGGCAGACCAAGGAAGAGATGGGAGGACAACATCAGCAAATGGACAGGCCTAGAACTCAACCAAATGTTGAGAAAGGCAGAACAGAGAGAGGAATGGAGGGAACTGGTTGTCAAGTCTTCATGGTCTACAGTCGCCAGACTAAGGGATAGATAGATAGATAGATAGATAGATAGATAGATAGATAGATAGATAGATAGATAGAGAGAGAGAGAGAGATAGAGATAGATAGATAGATAGATAGATAGATAGATAGATAGATAGATAGATAGATAGATAGATAGATAGATAGATAGATAATATATTTAGAGGATAACGGAATAAGAACTCGTGTGCTTTTTTTTTAACATCCTCGTGTGTGTGTGCGTGCGTGCGTGCGTGCGCGCGCGCGCGCGCGCGCGCGCGCGTGTGTGTGTGTGTGTGTGTGTGCGTGTGTGTGTGTGTGTGTGTGTGTGTGTGTGTGCCTGCCTGCCTGCCTGTCTATGTGTGCGTGCGTGTGTGCGTGCGTGCGTGCGTGCGTGCATGGGCAGGCTACCCTACAAGAGCATACTAGGAGGAGTGGCAGCAATATCCGTCAAAGACTTTTACAAAGTCAACGGTTACTCCAACATGTACTTTGGTTGGGGTGGCGAAGATGACGATTTCAGCGGCAGGTAGAGTCTTTTCTTTGTGGTTGTTTGTTATTTGCTTCTCTGTCTCTCTGTCTCTGTCTGTCTCTGTCTCTGTCTGTCTGTCTCTCTGTCTCTGTCTGTCTGTCTCTCTGTCTCTCTCTGTCTCTCTCTGTCTCTCTCTCTCTCTTTTCAAAATGTTCAGCGTTCTCTCTCTCTCTCTCTCCTCTCTCTCTCTCTCTCTCTCTCTCTCTCTCTCTCTCTCTCTCTCTCTCTCTCTCTCTCTTAAAATTGGTTAAACTACCAGCCTCTAGAATATGTAGGCAGGCCTATGAAATGCTGGTCCCACAACATGAAACTGGTCGACACAATTGGGTGTCTAATGTACAGAAAACTTTATGTGAGAATGGATTTGGTATTGTGTGGCTGAGTCAAGGTGTAGGATGTGAATATAGTTTTTATAAATGAATTTAAAGATAGACTTATTTCATGTTATAAACAGAATTGGCATTCGGAAATAGTGAATAATGACAAATACAGGTGGTACAGCTCGTTTAAGAGCGTATTCCAAACAGAGAACTATTTGTCTTTTCTAACCAACAAATGGTGCAAGATCAACCTAACTAGATTTCGGCTGAGAGTTAGTGGCCTTAAAAATTGTAAGCAATGGTTTTCAAGTGAAGATAACTCTAATGATAGTATGTGCCCTTCATGCCAAAATGCCACAGAAGATGAAGCTCACTTTCTCTTCAACTGTGTGGCGTACTCTGAAAAAGCCTATGCGTGCGTGCGTGCGTGCGTACATACGAGCGAGAGAGAGAGAGAGAGAGAGAGAGAGAGAGAGAGAGAGAGAGAGAGGAGAGAGAGAGAGAGAGAGAGAGAGATGTGAGTGGAAAAGGAACTTGTTTAGTTGTACATCTAAGTGCGGAGTGAGAGGAATATTTGAAGACTGACTATTATTATGTTACACAAAACTGAACTTGTTATCCCCCCTTGTCTACAGGGCTGTACTGTTGAATGGACAATAAAACTGTGTCAGTGTCAGTGTCAGTGTCAGTCTCTCTCTCTCTCTCTCTCTCTCTCTCTCTCTCTCTCTCTCTCTCTCTCTCTCTCTCTCTCTCTCTCTCTCTCTCTCTCTCTCTCTCTCTCTCTCTCTCTTCGAATGAGACTTTAAACCGAGGCCCGTGTGCGAACGCACACGAACATCTTGCGCACACGTTAAATCCACACACACATACAGTGCGCACGCACACACACACACACGCACGACCACACACACACACACACACACACACACACACACACACACACACACACACACACACACACACACACACACACACACACACACACACACACAAGTTCAGCAAAAATGGTAAATGTTTGTGTGGTGAGAATATCACTAATACTCATATACTTTTTGACTGCAAGAGTGTAAAGCCTTTCATGCCCAATTTTTCTGAAAACTCTCTCACCAGCATATTCAGTAATTTAAACTTGGCATTTGAAATTGTAAAGGGTCTCTATCACAGTCCGATAGGACATTTGTTATAGTTACATTAACGTTAATGAGTTCTTATATTTATTTCTGTTATTTCTATTGCATAACCAAGTTTCCTTATGGGCTGGGTTTTTGTTTGTTTGTTTGTTTGTATTTGTTGGTGGGTTGTTGTTGTTTTTTTTAGGGTGGAAGGTGACATGTTTTTGAGGATTTTTTTTTTTTTTTTTTTTTGTGGGTTTTGGGGTTTTTTCCCGTCTAATATCACTAAGAGTGAACAGACGTAAAATTGAAGACAACAACAACACACACACACACACACACACACACACACACACACACACACACACACACACACACACACACACACACACACACACACACACACACACAGATGTGTGTACCACCACCACCACCACCAACAGATTAATGAAAAAAACAACCACCACAAACGCCCAACTAACTAACTCTTCATTCCTTTCTCCTATCCGGCAGGTTGGCCGAAAAGGGATTGGGTATCACCCGCTACAGCATGGACATCGCCCGTTACCGCATGATTTGGCACAAACGGGACAAGTATAACGCCATCAACCCAAAGAGGTCAGTCAAAAATATATCAAAAAATGGGGGTAGACTTCCACAACTTCAAGAACCATTTCTTTTTTTTTTTCAGGAAGAATGTCAAGGTGTCAGAGTTAATGCGTAGATTTCTAGAACAGCCGGTAGACTTCTACAACTTCTGGAATGAACCATTTCTTCTTCTTCTTGTCAACGTGTTAATGCGTAGATTTCTAGAACAGCGGGTAGATTTCTACAACTTCTAGAACCATTTTTTCTTCTTGTTGTCAACGTGTGTGTTAATGCGTAGATTTCTAGAACAGCCGGTAGACTTCTAACAACTTCTAGAACCATTTCTTCTTTTTCAGGAAGAATGTCAAGGTGTAAGTTTTAATGTGTAGATTTTCTAGAACACAAGGGTTTCTTTTTTTATTATTTTTTTTATTTCAGGAAGCATGTTAGAGTATCTTTCTTTGTTCATTTTTTGTTGTTGTTGCTGGTACTTTTGTTGTTTTTTTTGTAGACTTCTAGAACTTTAAATCATTTTCTCTTTTCTATTCTTTTTCTTTTTTCTTTTTTTTTAGGAAGAATATTTAACTGTCAGTGTTAATGCTAGATTTCTAGAACACAAGGGGGTTTTGTTTTTATTTCAGGAAGCATGTTAGAGTAACTTTCTTTCTTTGTTCATTTTGTTATTGTTGTTGTCGCTGGGGTTGTTTTTTTTTTTGTTTGGTTGGTTTTTGTAGACTTCTAGAACTTTAAACCAATTATTCTCTTTTTTAAAAATATATTTTTAGGAAGAATGTCAACGGGTCAGTAGATTTCTAAAACACAAGGGTTTCGTTTTTCTCTGTTTTTGTTTTGAGGAAGCATGTTGGAATATCTTTCTTTCTTTTGTTGATTTTTTTTATTTGTTGTTGTTGTCGCAGGGTTTTTGTTTTGTTTTAAACTGAAACGACTTGCTTTTATTTGGAAAGAAATCCCCGAAATCGGAATAAGGCTACCTGAATGGGTAAAGGCAAAGGTAAAGGTGTCCCATAACCTGTGTGGTCGTAGGGGAGCGAGGCGTCAGAGACTTCTCTAGGTGCCAGCATATTGAGGGCGGCACCCATCTCCTCTCCCTCGCTGCTTTACCTTCCCTGACCCTAAAGGGGGCAGGTACCCATTTACAGCTGGGTGAACTGGGGGGACTGTACTGAAGCCAAGACGCACAAACGGTCACCCATCCAACTGGTAACCACGCCTGATGCTGCTTGACTTGACTGGGGGAAAGCAAGCGCTCTGACCACTGAGTTATCCCACCCCCAGTAAAAAAAAAAAAAAAAAAAAAAAAAAAAAAAATGCAGGTAGACTTCTACAACTTCTAGAACCGTTTCTTCTTCTTTTTCAGGAAGAATGTCAAGGGGTCAGTGTTAATGCCTAGATTTCTAGAACACAAGGGTTTCCTTTCTTTTTTTCTCTCTCCAGGAAGCATGTAAGAGTATCTTTCATATACAACCTCAGCTCTCCATTGCAGGGAAGCAAAAATCCAGAAGCCTGAAAGCCATGAGAGAAGCATCTGAGAGATGTTCAAGTTGAATCTGGTCAAGGAGGAACAAAAGCAAACTTCATAAGACTTAGATGACCCCATAATATTGAGAGGCCCCTCAGCTCAGTTGGCAGAGTGCTCGCCCAACTAACTGAAGGTTAAGCAGCGCCGAGCTCATCCAGGACTTGGATGGGCGACCATAGGGGGCTAATCCCCCCCAAGAAAAAAAGTGTGCATATCCAGAGACCATGGGTTCGAATCCAGTCAGATCTCATCACATACATGAAGGGGCAGCAGAGAGACATCCAGAGTCATGAACTGGATGTGGGCCAGCCTCCCTAGAGTGTAAGGAAGATAAAAGGCCCGAAACTCTTGTCTGAAGGGGGGTTTCTTCTCTATGGACTCTCTACTGCCATGCTCTACGTGAGTTTCTTACCACTTCTTTCTTTGTTCGTTTTTGTTGTTGTTGTTGTTGCTGGTTTTTTGTTTGTTTTTTGTAGACTTCTAGAACTCTTAACCATTTCTTTTTTTCTTTCTTTCTTTTTTTTATAGGAAGAATGTCAACGTGTCAGTGTTAATGCGAAGATTTCTAGAACACAAGGGGTTTTTGATGGGTTTTTTTTTTTTTTAGGGAGCATATTCGAATATCTTTCTTTCTTTTGTTAAATTTTTTGTTTGTTGTTTTGGCTGGATTTTTGTTTTGTTTTGTTTCTTTGTTAATTTTTGCTATTTGTTGTTGTCGCTGGGTTTTTGCTTTGTTTTGTTTTGTTTTAAACTGAAACAGCTTGCTTTTATTTGGAAAGAAATCCCCAATGTTGGGCTACCTTAATGGTGGGCAACAATTGTCTCATCGTCTGTTTTACTCAAAGGGCTTTCTTTTATTTGAAAAGAAATCTCTGAAATCGGTGTATGATCGCCGAACTGGTAGGAAAAAAAGGGGGTCTCATACACAAAATGTCTCCATTGGTGAACCTCGAAGCTGAAGCTGAGGAAGAGAAAAAAAAACTTTTTTAAATAAACCCCCCTCATACAGGGTGAACTCTCTTTGTTGTGCATTTCAAATAAAATCAAGTAAAAAGCCCTTTAATCATACAGGCATATTGATAGGAACCATAGTCTCAAAAGACACAATTTAGCTACAGTTCATATTGGTTGGGGGACAAGATAGTTCAGTGGTCAGAGCTATCGCTTTCCCCAAGCAGCCTCCAGCGTGGTTACCAGTTGGATGGGTTACCGTTTGCTGCCTTGGCTTCAGTACAGTTCCCCCAGTTCTTCCAGCTGTAAATGGGTACCTGCCCTCTTTAGGGTCAGGGAAGGTAAAGCAGCGCCAGGGAGAGGAGATGGGCGCCACCCTCAATATGCTGGCCCCTAGAGAAGCTGTCTCTGACCCTCGCTCCCCTACAACCACACAGGTTATGGGACACCTTTGCCATTACCTTTACCTTCATATTGGTTCAAGCATTCTAAGATAATTTCAAATAATGCGGGGCTTGGAACGGACAAAGGGAACAGACAGCTAGACTACGTCTGTGAGTTACACTGGCTGTCATAACATAACAAACATATACAATTTTTCCTCCTTCTTTTCATTATGTTCAGGCTGTATGTTGATTGGTGGTACTGGTAAACGCTTGATCAAGAATGCTCATGTGCTTTTCTTTTTACATCCTGTCCCCGTGTGTATGCAGTTTTGTCAATTTTGTCATCGGTTCCCACCAGCACACAATGGCCTACTCTTCCAAAAAGCAGAACGGGTTTTAATCTGTACGCAAGATGTTCTGCGTGCGCTCGCACACGGGGCCTAGGTTAATAGTCTCAACTAAAGGAGTTTTGGGAGAGTGGAGTCAGCACTGATATTAACTCCAGGACAAAAATCCCCTCCAACGGGATTCGAACCCGGGTGGTCAGACTGCAAGCGAAATGTTCTAACTACTAGCCTATCCAGTCCGTGTGTGTGTGTGTGTGTGTGTGTGTGTGTGTGTGTGTGTGTGTGTGTGTGTGTGTGTGTGTCTGTGTCTGTGTCTGTGTGTGTGTGTGTGTGCCTGTGTGCGTGCGTGCGTGCGTGCATGTGTGCGTACGTGTGTGTATGTGTAAGTTTAGTCAGTTCTTTGGGGTAGTGGTGGCTGATATTGCAACAGTGATATTAATTATATTACGTAGCCTATCTTCAGCTAAAGGGGTTGTGGAAACAAACATTTTCTTTCACGTTTTTCCACCTAACAGTCTTCTACCGAACTGCTCTATGAATACCAAAAGCAACAATCAGCAGCAGCAGCAGCAGCAGCAGCAGCAGCAGCAGCATTATCATCATCATCATCATCATCATCATCATCATCATCATCATCATCATTGGTCATTATCATCACAAACGCAACAGTAGTGCTATCATCATGATCATGATCATGATCATGATCATGATCATCATCATCATCATCATCATCACCACCACCACCATCCCTGCCACCAATGCCACTATTGCCACTACCACCACCATCGTTATCATCACAAATATAAGTAGTGCTATTGTCATCATCATCATCATCGTCGTAGTGGTCATCGTCATCATCACCACCACCACCACCATCACTGCCACTATTGCTTCTACCACCACCATCGTCATTATCATCACAAACACAACTAGTGCTATCATCATCATCATCACCATCACCATCATCATCATCATCATCATCATCATCATCATCATCATCATCATCATCACTGCCACTAATGCCACTATTGCTACTACAACTACCACCACCATGACTGAGCATTGTCATCGTTACCCTCATCATCATCTCTGTCTTTGTATCAGCCCCCAATCATCAATCATCATTATCCTCGTTGTCGTCCTCATTAGCACATTTTCTTTGAACTGATACTTCAGGTTTCAGCTGCTGTCTACCTATAAGAAGCGACAGGCGACAGACGGCCTGAACTCTCTGGAATACCGGGTGGAGAAGTTGGAGTTCAGACCTGCCTACACCTGGATCCTCGTCACTGTAGACAAGCAGAAAATCATGAAGAACTACAAAACTGGTTCGAGAAGTAGCTGACAGTGACCATCGTATGAGTTTTTGATACCATCCATTGTTTTGACACAGTAACAGGCCTGTTTTGTCTGACCACGCTCCAGTGGCTAATTTTCCTGTTTCTTCTTTCACCTTCACCTGTCCTGTTGTCCCGTGGACCGTGGGGGTACAACTGAAGATTCTGCAACCAGCTTCCTCCACTCCCCACGGTACTTTGCCCTCCATGGCAGATCGTTCCACCCAAGGCCTGTCCACTCTCTGATGTTGTCTTCCCATCCTTTCCTCTGTCTGCCTCTTGGTCTCCCTCCCCTTCCCTCTTTAGCCAGATTTTAAAAGAAAAAGATACATTGTATGGAAGACTGGTAAGATTCTTACATTCCCCTATTTTGGTTATCCAGGTATTGATCCTGAAGATGCTCACATGAATTTTTAAAGTACAGAGGTAGGAAATGTTGGGAGTTAAGAAAGTGTTGGAAATGTGCACACACTTTTATGTTGCTAGCTTTAACTGTGCACAGACTTTGTGTTAGCTAGCTATAAATGTATAATGTGTATTGACACACCTTGATTATCAACTAAAATAATACTATGAGTAACATCAATACATTGAACTGGGACAGCCTCTGTAAAAAACAACAAAAAAAGCACACACACACACAAACAAACAAAACACAAAAACAAAAAACACCACCTTCATATCATTTTATGCAACAGCTTTCACACACTACAAAGAATAGGGACAACGAAATTTGAAGATATATGTACTTGTAAACAATTAATTTTGTTCATTTTTACGTACATAATTTTTTTAGTTAGCTTTCTGTACAGATGTGATTCGAGGATTAATGTACAGGTTGTTGTTGTTTGTTAGTGGGATTTTGTTTATTTTTTGTTGTTGTTTTTTTAAGTAAAACACTGTGAAATGAAAAGACAACAGACACTACACAAGTGCAAATACCATCGTCATATTGAGGTTTGTAACAACATCAGTTTGCACACACAGGGATGCTATCAATATTTCTGTTAACAGTAGGAAACCTGCAAAAAGCAACAACAAAAGAAGTGTTTTTCCAGAGAAAGCTCCATATGGACAATCAACTGATACAGTTGTGATTTTTTACTCTTAATCACACAAAGGTTTCTTCAAAGCAGTTGACTTTGTAGTTGTAAGATACTTTGGTGATCAGGTTAGATTTTCGCAAAACAGGGTGATAGCTGTTGTTTGAGCCAAGTAGAGGAAAACGGCTTGTGACCTTCTCTTGTTTTATCATATGGTTTGAGGTGTGAGCTTATACATAAATGCTTAATGATTGGAGTGGATGGTGGTCTAGAGGTAACAGGCCTGCCTAGAAAGTTAGGCAGTGGGTCGGAGTGTGCGGAGTGTGCATGGTTTGAACCCCATTTGCTCCCGAAATTTTCCCCCCCATCCATTAGACCATAAGTGGTGGTCTGGGCGTTTGTCGTTTGGATGAGAGGATAAACCAGGTCCCCTGTGTTGCACATTATTATTTAGCGCACGTAAAAGAACCCACAGCAACAAGAGGGTTGTCCAGGGCAAAATTCTGTAGAAAAAAAGCCACCCTGATAGGAAAACAAATATAGTTGCAGACAGGAAAAAGAAAAAAAAATGGGTGGCTCTGCACTTGTGGCAACGTGCTCTCCCCGGGGAGAGCAGCCCGAATTTCATGCCGAGAAATCTGCTGTGACTTAAAGTGGTAATAAATGGAAAAATAAATAAATACAGTTGTGTGCATACTGGTAGCTAAAGTGGCTTTGGTTTTTATTTTTGTCTCATGCTACTTAGCAACCATGAATCATGTGTGTGTGCACAATTATTTCCTGTAGATCTACAGTTGAGGCAGGTTTAATGAAACTGCAGTTAAGTCTATGCTGGTGGACTTACTGTTGTGTTGACTTGAAGTTATTACCCACCAGATGACTGCAATTAGAGTTCAACTATGAAAACTGTAACTAACACCCCATCATAGATCAATCTAGATGACAAACTGAAGCTTTGGTAAAAATTGTAGTAGCCTCAAAGGTCAAGTTGAGATTTATGGGTCACTTCTGAGGAACTCTTTTTGAGGGTAAACATGCTTTTACTGAATTAGATAACAAGGAAGGTAATCTTATCCTTGCAGTTGTAGGCTAGCTAGATCTAGGGGGACAGATCGCCTGGTGGTCAGAACATTGCACTGGCAA
>JASPKP010008974.1:5000-10917 GCA_030674155.1 Stramonita haemastoma
TCTCTCTCTCTCTCTCTCTCTCTCTCTCTCTCTCTCTCTCTCTCTCTCTCTCTGCCTGTGAGAGGAGAGGAATAATTCCAGAGATAGCAACTGTAAGCTGTCATTTCCCGACTGTCTTCATCTTCCGTGGATCACACAGGGATGAACAGCCAGTGTATGTGTAAACAGCAGGTGTTCACACATCAATCTTTACCTGTACCTGCCTGTGTTCATGAATGCAGTCCAGAGGTGTAATAAAGCAGTTAACTAGACCTGTATGATACAATTATGTATCTTTATTTGAGAGAACGTTTTATTTGCTTTAATGCTCATTCGGTCGGTCGGTCTATCTGTCTGTGTGTCTGTTTGTCTGTCTCTCTGTCTCTGAACCTCTCTGCATACCCATCTTTCTCTATCTGTCTGTCCGTCCGTCCATCTGTCTGTCTGTCTTGGACTGTCTGTCTGTCTGTTTTCTCTCTATCTGTGTCTTTGTGAGCACAAGTGTAAATGCATGCGTACGTGCATGTGTTCGTATAATTATGTATGTGCATGCATGCGTGTGCGTGCGTGTGCGTGAGAAGGGGGTGGGGAGGAGAAAGACAGTGAGGGATATATATAATATATATATATATATATATATATATATATATATATATATATATATATATATATACATACATATATATATTTATTTGTTTACTGATTGATTTACAATTTTTATATCCAAGGGTAAGAGAGGAGAGAGAGAGAGAGAGAGAGAGAGAGAGAGAGAGAGAGAGAGAGAGAGAGAGAGAGAGAGTATGTGTGTGTGTGTGTTTGTGTGTGTGTGTGTGTGTGTGTGTGTGTGTGTGTGTGTGTGTGTGTGTGTGTGTGTGTGTGTGTGTGTGTGTGATTATAGCTTCTTCTTTTTTTTTGCATCAAGGCTTAGAGTTTTTCACTTGCGAAATGAGTGCACTAAAATGCACATCCCACTTTCACGGATACGGCCAATCACACATTTTTGGGCGAAAACAAAAGCGACCTCTTCTGTTGATGATTTTACCATGTGTTTTTGCAAAGAAACTATTTCTTACCTCTTTTTTTCCTCTTCTATCCATCCTTTTTTTTTCAAATCTTCTCTGATAAAACTTCCACAGAAAATCCAAACATTTCCCCCTTCTCCTTGTGTGAGGTATGCAGGCTTACAGGCAGGCAGGCGGACGGGAGGGCGTGCCTGTAGCCAAAACAGACAAGAGAGGGGCCTTCTTCTCTTCTCGTCTCTTATCATACACATTATACACAGGGCACCCCTACTAGCCCTGCTCTCCTGCCTACAGAACGCGAATTCCAGACAAGCGGAGGAGTTCTGACTCTAGGTTACAACAACCGCAGTTTTGTGAAATAGTTTTGGCCCAGATTGCATTAGAGACGATTAGCTCTGGGCAGCATTTCAATGGTTTTGATGGGGTGGCGTTACTGCACGATGGTGTTACTGCGTTTAGAATCTTTCATGGTTAAGTGCTGCGGTGGATATGTGTGTAAGTAATGGGTTCTATTCCAGTCGAAACCTAAGCTTTTCTCCACATGCTAGACCCAGAGTGATGATCTTAGTACGATGAGACAATAAACTGAGGTCCCACATTTAGCGTGTGTAAAAAAAAGTCAAAGTGAAGTCAAAGTCATGTCAAAGTAAAAAAAAAAAAATCAGTTGATTTGACTGTGAGTTGACATGAGACAATAAACTGATGTCCCTTGTAGAACATACATTTGGTGTGTGTGTAAAAGAAGCCATGGCTACAATCTCCTGGCAAAACTATACATGTAGTGAAGACAAGAGTCACACTCATAGGGGGAAAAAAACGAAACTAAATTTGAAAAAGTGATTGGCATCTGCTCTTTTGGTGACGTGCTCTCTGCGCAAAAAAAAGGAGAAAAAAGCAATAACAATAATAAAAAGATCTGCATCCACCATTTTAACCCCCCACCCCCCTTGATCTCCCTTAAGGAAAAGAAAGAAAGAAAGAAAAGAAAAGCAAAAAAAAAAAGAAGGAAAAGATACCAGCAAATGAACAATCAAGCAATTAAGTTGGCTATTATGCACTCAGTCAGATTATCATGGGAGCACAAACATCTTGGCACATAGAGTGGCTGCCTGTTTCAAGTAATTATTTTCAATTGTTTGTTTTATTTTGGCGACGCCAGTGGGGCACACATGGTCTCTGGGATTTTTAAAGTGATTTAGATGGAAAAGATCAGAAAACAACTTTTAGGCCTCTCTTCCTACAATCTTGCAAAATCTTTTTGGCTTGCTACAATTTCAATCAAGAGAAACTGGTATGTTTTTATTCCGAGAGAGAAAATGCGAGAAATAAACATGTTTTGAAACCAGTTATCGTTTTATTTGCGTTTCGGATGCCAACCCACAAAGAGAAAGAGAAGAGGCAGAGAGAGAGAGAGAGAGAGAGAGAGAGAGAGAGAGAGAGAGAGAGAGAGAGAGAGAGAGAGAGAGAGAGAGAGAGATACACTCACACGCACGCACACACACGCACATACGCACGCACGCATGCACGCACGCACGCATGCACGCACGCACGCATGCACGCACACACACGCACACACACAACTCTCTCTCTCACAGAGAGAGACAGACAGACAGACAGACAGACAGACAGACAGACAGACAGACAGACAGACAGACAGAGACAGACAGACAGACAGACAGAGAGAGAGAGAGAGAGAGAGAGAGAGAGAGAGAGAGAGAGAGAGAGAGAGAGAGAGAGAAATACACACACACACACACACACACACACACACACACACACACACACACCACACACACACACACACACACACACACACAATAAATAAACTGCAAGAGTACATTTCGAACTGGGGTTTAAGGATAAACAAATCAAAAACAAAGGTAATAGTCTTTACGAAATCACCTCCTAAAATTCCAATTTATTTTAAATGTGGAGAGCATGTAATTGAAACAGTAGAAACATATAAATATCTAGGTGTCATTTTTCATCAGAATGGTAAGTTTCAAGCAACTCAAGAACATTTAGTAAAACAAAGCAACAAAGCATTGTACGCCTTTAAAAGAGCAATTCACGGACAGAATTTAAAGACTACTATAATAATGCGTTTATTTGACTCATTAATAACCCCTGTTTTAACTTATGGAGCAGAAGTTTGGTTTCCTTTTTGTTTTCATGGGGAAACAGAATTTCATATTGATGAATTGTTTAAGACATGCTTATCAAATCAGTTTCTGTACGAACATTTTCATATTAAATTTTGTAAACAAATACTGGGAGTTCATAAAAAAGCATTAGTACTACCCACTTTAGGTGAATTGGGAAGATATCCACTGACCCTTAAAATCATATGCCAGACAGTATCCTTTTGGATTCATTTGATAGAATCAAAACCAGACTCTTATATTAGAATAGTATACGATAATTTGTATCAAAAGAATACGTATGATAAATGGATCAATACGGTAAAAAATATTCTTTACACAATTGGATTTAAACATGTGTGGAAAAACCAAAGTACTCTTGATGTACATCGGTTAAGCTATGCTGTTCAAAGAAAGCTTGAGGCTATGTATAAAACATTCTGGATCTACCAGAAGAAACAGTGTGCAAAGCTAAAATTTTATGATTTTGCTACCAAAGAGTACAGGATGGAACCATATTTAATAAACTATGAAAACAAAACCCATAAAATTACCTTTTGTAAATTTCGCATAAGTTGTCACAGTTTAATGATAGAGAAAGGGAGGCACCAAAATATGCCCAGAGAGGACAGAAAATGTAAAAACTGTGACAAAATAGAAGACGAATTTCATTTACTTGATGAATGTGTCTTATATAATGAACTTAGAAACAATTTGTTACTAAAGATTAAAACAAGAGACAAAGAATGTCAACAATGTATAGATAAGTTAAGCGACATATTCACAGTTGATATCTATCAAGCAGATATCATTAGATATGTGCATGAATGTATGGAGAAACGAGACAAAGAAAAGTAGAATGCAACATGTTTTTAGTGGACATCATTTGGGCAGAAAGAGAATTAAAACTTATGTTTGTTTTGTTGTGTCAAATAGGTCTGCATGACTTAAATGGCAATAAATATTCTGAATCTGAATCTGAATCTGAATCTGAATCTGAATCTGAATCACACACACACATACAGAGGAGTAGGCGGACAGAGGCAAAACAGACAAGTTGGTAGGCAAACGGAGACAGACAGATTGATAGGCGAACAGAAACAAACAGACAGAGGAAAAAACATGATGAATTTATTCTCCTGCCAAAAAGAAAAGTGCTTACAATGCAGTACATACAGGCGATTGTGTCTTTTTTGTAGTTGATTTGCTTGTTTGGGCTTTTTGTTGTGGGTTTCTGTGTGTTTCAGCTTTGCTCTAATGGGGCTAGTCTTGACTTGACATTGATAATTGTACAGTCTTTTTCGTGTAAGCCTGTGCTAAACTTTTAAGTTGTAGTCTTTTCACAACAAAGAAAAATATATTTATTGTACAAAATCGAGTTAGGAACAGCAACGAATACAAAAAGCCACTTTGTACACACTGTGTTCATCAATGCAATCAGCCACGGGGCCAAAAAAGACAACAACGTCTGTCAGAATTGGAAAATGCCGTGATTTCATTAACAATCATGGATTTCTTATGTCAACAGCTCATTAACAATCAGGAATTCCCGATATCATAATCTTAAAATCTTAATAACAATCAGGTATCTCCAATCTCATAATCTGAATAGCAATCAGGAGTTTCCAATCTCATAATCTGAATAACAATCAGGAGTTCCCAATATCTTAGTCTCAATAACAATTAGGAATTCCCAATAATCATAATCTCAATAACAGTCAGAAATTCCCAATATCCACAATCTCAATAACAACCAGGAATTCCCAATATAATCTGAATAACAATCAGGAATTCCCAATATAGCACAGCCACCAGGAATTAAATTCTGACATGAAGGGTGACAGCAAGCTAGTTTGCATACATATACTTATTATCATAGTGAACAATATTAGCATTGGAAACAATGAATCTGTGCCCCCTGAGAGTTATGGTAAACAATGAAGTTATACGAGACACCTGGAAAAGGGCAGTTTTGATACTTTATGTCCGCCATATCCTCTCCCTCCTATCCCCCTCCCACTTACTTATCCCCTCCCCCTCCTATCCCCCTTACCTACCTGCCTTATCTTCTGTGTCCTCTCCTACTCCCCCTTACCTTCATATAATCACCCAGAAGGCATTTTTGCATGATAGAAAAAGGGTTTTAAAAAGTGGGAAACAGATGGCCAACATGATGTTTCCTATGCCAGTATTTTACCGGAGTGTCCAAAGTATGTGTACATGCTGAAAAACATGCTGTCACTCTCATTTGCAGGTTTTGCCCAATATCCATGCATTAACTACTGGACTGAGTTGACATTCTGAACAACAATCAGGGATTCCCAATAATATCATAATCTCAAACCGATCAGAAATTCCCAATATCATAATCTCAGTAACGATCAGGAATTCCCAATATGACAATCTGAATAAGAATCAGGAATTCCCTATAACATAATCTCAAAAACAATCAGGAATTGTCAATGTTATCATTATTGTTAAAGGCTTCGTCTTGTTATTTGGCTGGCGTCGTTTATAATAATATTATTATGTATAGTTGTTATAGAGGTCACACCCCAGGCAGCAGTTTTTACAAGTGAATTGTGATGGTTTTGCTTTTTTCATAAAATGTGTAGCTTCTGCATTTCTTGTATTTTTTTTTTTTTTTTTTGTTTTCTTAAATAGATTTTTGGGTGGTGTTATGTTGTGTTGTGTTGTGTTGTGTTGTGTTGTGTGTGTGTGTGTGTGTGTGGTGTGTGTGTGTGTGTGTGTGTGTGTGTGTGTGTGTGTGTGTGT
>JASPKP010008976.1:0-10912 GCA_030674155.1 Stramonita haemastoma
GGCCGGGAAAGGGGGGGGTTTTTTTTGGGGGGGGGGTTGGGGTTTTCTGGGGGGGTTTTTTTTTAAAAAAAAAAAAAATTTTTTTTTTTTTTTTTTTTTTTTTTCCTTTTCCCCCCCTGGGGGGGGGGGGGGGGGGGGGGCCCCCCCTTTTTTCCCGGGGGGGGGGGGGGGGAAAAAAGGGGGGTTTTTTTTTTTAAAAAAAAACCCCCCCTTTTTTTTTTCCCCCCCTTTTTTTTTTTTTTAAAAAAAAACCTTTAAAAAATTTTTTTTTTGGGAAAAAAAAAGGGGGTTTTTTAAAAATTTTTAAAAAATTTTTTCGGGGGGAAAAAAAAAAAAAAAAAAAAGGGAAATTTTTTTTGGGGGGAAAAAGGGAAAAAACAAATTTTTTCCAAAAATTTTTTCCCCCCCCCCCCCAAAAAAAAAAAAAAAAAAAAAAAAGTTAAAAATTTTTTTAAAAAAAAAAAAAAATTTTTTAAAAAAGGGGGCCCCCCTTTTTTTGTTTCCCGAAACAAAAAAAAAAAAAAAAGGGGGGGAAAAAAAGGGGGGGGGAGGGAGAAAGGGGCCCAAAAAGGGGGGGAAAAAAAGGAAAGGTTAAAAAGGGGGGGGGAAAAAAAGGGGGGGGGCCCCTTTTTTTAAAAAGGGGGGGGGAAAAAAAATTTTTTTCCTTTTTAAACCCCCAAAAAAAAAAAAGGGGGGCCCGGAAAATTTTTTTTTTTTCCCCCCCGGAAAAAAAAAAAAAAAAAAAACCCCCCCCCCCTTCCCCCCCCGGGGGCCCCCCCCCCCCCAAAAAAAAAAAAAAAAAAAAAAACCCCCCCAAAAAAAAAAAAAAAAAAAAAAAAAAAAGGGGGGGAAAAAAAAAAAAAAAAAAAAAAACCCCCAAAACCCCAAAAAAAGGGTTTTAGGGGGGGTTTTTTTTTTTAAAAAAAAAAGGGGGGGGAAAAAAAAAAAAGAAAAGGGGAAAAAAAAGGGGAAAAAATTTAAAAAAAAAAAAAATTGGGGAAAAAAAAAAAAGGGGAAAAAAAAAAGGGGGAGAGAGGGGGGGGAAAAAAAAAAAAAAAAAAAAACAAAAGGCCCAAAAAAAAAAAAGGGGAAATTTTTAAACCCCCCCCAAAAAAAACCCAAAAAATTTTTAAAAAAAAAACCCCCCCCCCCCCCCCAAAAAACCCCCCTTTTTTTTTTTTTTTAAAGAAGGCCCCCCTTTTTTTTTTTAAAAACAAGGCCAAAAAAATTTTTTTTCCCCCCCAAAAAAATTTTTCCCAAAAAAAAGGGGGGGGGGGGGGGGTTTGGGGGGGGGGGGAAAAAGGGGGGGGAAGGGGGGAGGGGGGGGGGGGGGGGGGGGGTAGGGGAGCAAAAAAAGAGAGAGGGGGAAAAAGGGGGGGGGGGAAAAAAAAAAAAAAAAAAAAGGGAAAGGGGGGGGAAGGGGGAAGGGGAAAAAAAGGGGGGGGGCCCCCAAAAAAAGGGGGGGGGAAAAAGGGGGGGGGGTTTAAAAGGGGGAAAAAAAAAAAGGAAAAAAAAAATTTTTCCCTTTTTAAAAAAACGGGGAAAAAAAGGGGGGGGGGGGGTTTTTTTTTTTTTGGGGAAGGGGGGGCCCTTTTTTTTTGGGGGGGGGGGGGTTTGGGGGGGGGTTTTTTTTGGGGGGGGGGGGGGGGCCCCCCCCCCGGGGGGGGGGGAAAAGGGAAAAAGGGGGGGGGTTTTTTGGGGGGGGGGGGGGGCCCCCCTTTCCCCCTTTTTCCCCCCCAACCCCCCAAAAAAATTTTTGGGCCCCCCCCTTCCCCCCCCCCTTTCCCCTTTTTTTTCCCCCCCCCCCCCCCCCCCCCCCCCCGGCCCCCCCCCTTCCCCCCCCCCTTTTTTCCCCCCCCAAAAAAACCCAAACCCCTTTTTCCCCCCCCTTTTCCCCCCCCAAAAAAACCCCCCCAAACCCCCCTTTCCCCCCCCCCCCCCCCTTTTTTCCCCCAAAAAAAAAACCCCCCCTTTTTTTAAAAAAAAAAAAAAAAAAAATTTTTTTTTTAAAAAAAAGGAAAAAACCCAAAAAAAAAAAAAAACACCCTTTTTGGGGGGGGGAAAAAAAAAATTTTTTTCCCCCCCCTTTCCGGCAAATTCCCCCCCCCTTTTTTCCCTTTTTCCCCCCCTTTTTTAAAAAAAAAAAACCCCCCCCCTTGGGCCTTAAGGCCCCCCCCTTTTTTTTCCCCCCCCGGGGCCCCCCCCCCCCAAAAGGGGGGAAAAAAAAAAAATTTTTTTCCCCCCCCTTTTTTTTGGGGGGGGGGGGGGGGTTTTTTTTTTTCCCCCCCCCCCTTTTTTTTTTTGGGGCCCCCCCCCCTTTAAAAAAAAAAAAAAAATTTTTTTTTTTCCCCTTTTTTTTTTTGGGGCCCAAAAAAAAAGCAAAAAAAATTTTTGGTTTTTTTTTTCCAAAAAAAATTTTTTTTTTGGTTTTGTTTAAGGGAAAAGAAAAACCCCCGGGGGAAAAAAAAGGGGAAAATTTTGGTTTTTTAAAAAAAAAAATTTTTTAAAAGGGGGGGGGGGGGGGGGTTTGGGGGGGGGGGGAAAAAAAAAAAACAAAAACAACCCCAAAAAAAAACCCAAAAAAACCCCGGGGAAATTTTCCCCCCCCCAAAAAAAAAAAACCCCTTTTAAAAAAAAGGGGAAAAATTTTTTTTTTTTTTTAAAAAAAAATTTTTAAAAAAAAATTTTTTTTTAAAAAGAAA
This sequence comes from Stramonita haemastoma, assembly GCA_030674155.1. Taxonomy (NCBI): domain Eukaryota; kingdom Metazoa; phylum Mollusca; class Gastropoda; order Neogastropoda; family Muricidae; genus Stramonita; species Stramonita haemastoma. The sequence goes on from JASPKP010008976.1 coordinate 2,703, forward strand.
AAATTTAAAAAAAAAATTTTTTTTAAAAAAAAAAATTTAAATTTTTTTTTTTTTTCCCCTTTTTTTTTCCCCCCCCAAAACCCCCAAAACCCAAAAAACCCCCCCACCCCCCCCCAAAAAAAAAAAAACAACCCCATCAAAACCCCAAAAAAAACCCCAAAAAAAAAACCAAAAAACAAAACAAAAAAAACCCCCAAAACAAAAAAAAAAAAAAAAAACCCCAAAACCCCCCCCAAAAACCCCCCAAAAAAAAAAAAAAAAAACAAACCCCTTTTTTTTTTTTTTTTTTTTTTTTTTTTTTTTTTTTTTTTTTTTTTTTTCCCAAAATTTTAAAAAAAAAATTTTTTTTTTTTTTCCCCCCCCCCCCAAAAAAAAAAAAATTTTTTTTTTCCCTTTTTGGGCCCCAAAAAACCCCCCCCCTTTTTTTTGGGAAAAACCCCCCAAAACCCCCCAAAAACCCCCAAAAACCCCCCCCTTTTTTTTTAAAAAAAAATTTTTTTTCCCCCCCCCCCTTTTTTTTTTAAAAAAAAATTTTTTTCCCCCCCCCCAAAAAAAACCGGAAAAAAAAACCCCCCCCCTTTCCCCCCCCCTTTTTTTTTTTGCCCCCCCTTTTTTTTTTTTCCCCCCCCCCCTTTTTTTCCCCCCCCCCCTTTTTTTTTTTTTTCCCCCCCCCCGTTTCCCCCCCCCCTTTTTTTCCCCCCCCCCCCTGTCCCCCCCCTTTTTTTTCCCCCCCCCCCCCCTTTTTTTTTTTTTTTTTTCCCCCCCCCCTTTTTTTCCCCCTTTTTTTTTCCCCCTTTCCCTTTTTTTCTTTTTCCCCCCCTTTTTTTTTCCCTTTTTTTTTTCCCTTTCCTTTTTCCCCTTTTTTTCCCCTTTTTTTTTTAACTTGGCCCCCCCTTTTTTTTCTTTTCCCCCTTTTTCCCCTTTTTAAAATTTTTTTTCCTTTTTTTTCCCCCCTTTTTTTTTTTTCCCCCCCCCTTTTTCCCCCCTTTTTTTTTCCCCCTTTTTTTCCCCCCAAAAACCCCCCCTTTTTTTTTTTTTTTTCCCCCTTTTTTCCCCCCCTTTTTCCTTTTTTTCCCTTTTTTAAACCCCTTTTTTTTTTTTTTTTTTTTCCTTTTTTTTTTTTTTTATTTTTTTCCCCTTTTTTTTTTTTTTTTTTTTTTTTTTTTTTTTTTCCCTTTTTTCCCCCCCCCCCCCCCCCCTTTTTTTTTTTTTTTTTTTTTTTTTTTTTCTTTTCCCCCTTTTTTTTTTTTTTAAATTTTTTTTTTTTTTTTTCCTTTTCCCCAAAAAAAATTTTTAAAAATTTTTTTTTTTTCCCCTTTTTTCCCTTTTTCCCCCTTTTTTTTTTTCCAAATTTTTTCTTTCCCCCCTTTTTTTTCCCCCCTTTTCCCCTTTTTTCCCCCCCCCCTTTTTTTTTTCCCCCCCTTAATTCCCGGAAAAAAAATAAAACCCGGGTTTGGGTTTTTTCCCCCCCCCCCCCAAACCCTTTTTTTTTCAACAAATTTTTTTAAAAGGGGAAAAAAAAAGAATTTTTTTTTAAAATTTTTTCCCCCCCCCCTGTTTTAAAACCCCAAAATTTTAAAAACTTTCCCCCCCAAAAAAAAAAAATTTTTAAAAAAAACCCCCCCCCCCAAAAATTTAAAAAAAAAAAACCCCCCCCCCTTTTTTGCCCTTTTTTTTGTTTTTTAAATTTCCCCCTTTTAAAAACCCCCCCCCCAAAAAAAAAAAAAACCCCCTTTAAAAAATTTAAAAAAAATATTTAAAAAAAAAATTTTCCCCCCAAAAAATTTAAAAGAACCAAAATTTTTTCCCTTTAAAAAAAAAAAAAAAACCCCCCGGGAAAAAAACCCCCCCGGGAACCCCTTTAAAAAAAAAACCTTTATAAAAGGGGTTTTTTTCCCAAAAGAAAAAAAAATTAAAAAAACATTTTAAAAAATTCCAATTTAAAAAAACCAAACCCCCCAAAAATTTTTTAAAAAAAAAAACCCCGTTTTTGGAAAAAAAAAAAAACCCAAAAAATTTTTTTTTAAAAAAAAAAAAAATTAAAAACCCCCCCCGGTTTTTTTTTAAAAAAAATTTTTTTAAAAAAAAATTTTTTTTCTTTGGTTTTACAAATTTTTTAAAAAAAAAATTTTTTTGGAAAACCCCCAAAAAATAAATTTTTTTTTTTCTTTTTTTAAAAAATTTTAAATTTTTTTTTTTTTTTTTTTTTTAAAAAATTTTTTAAAAAATTTTGGGAAAAAAACCCAAAAATTTTTTTTTTTTCCCCCCCCGGGGGAAAAATTTTTTTTTTTTTTTCCCCCCCCCTTTTTTTTTTTGGGGCCCCCCCCAAAAAAACCCCAAAAAAAACCCCCTTTTTTTTTAAACCCAAAAATTTTTTTTAAAAAAATTTCCCCTTTTTTTTTCCCCCCCCTTTAAAATTTTTTTCCCCCCTTTTCCCCCCCCCAAATTCCCCCAATTTTTTCCCAAAATTTTTTCCCCCCCTTTTTTAAAATTTTTTAAAAATTTTTTAAAAATTTCCCCCCTCCCCTTTTTCCCCCCCCCTTTTTTTGTTTTTGTTTCCCCCCCCCCCCCGGGGGCCCTTTTCCCCCCCAACCCTTTTCCCCCTCTTTTTTTTCCCCCCCCCCCCCCCCCCCCCCCCCCCCCCCCCCCCGGGGTTTTTTTTTTTCCCCCAAAATTCCCCCCCTCCCAAAACCCCCTTTTCCCCCCCTTTTTCCCCCTTTCCCCCCCTTCCCCTTTTCCCCCCCCCTTTCCCCCCCCCCAAAAAAAACCAAAAAAAAAAAAATTTTTTTAAAAAAAAGGGTTTTTTTTTTAAAAAAATTTAAAAAAAATTTTTTTTTTTTTTCGGTTTTTTTTTTCCCCCCCCCCCTTTTTTAAAAAAATTTTAAACCCCCAAAAAAAAATTTTTTTTTTTTTTTTTTTTTTTTTTTCCCCTTTTTTTTTAAATTTTTTTCTTCCCGGGGGTTTCCCCCTTTTCCCCTTTTTCCCCCCCAAAAACCCCCCCCCCCCTCCTTTTTTTCCCCCCCCCTTTTTTCCCCCCCCCTTTTCCCCCCCTAAAGGCTTTTCCCCCCCCCCCCCTTTCCCCCCCCTCCCTTTTCCCCCCCCCCGGGGGTTTTTTTTTTTTCCCCTTTTTTTTCCCCCTTTTTTCCCCCCCTTTTTTTTTCCCCCCCCCCCCCCCCCTTTTTTCCCCCCCCTTTTTTTTTTGGGGTTTTCCCCTTTTTTTTTTTTCCCCCCCCCCTTTTTCCCCCCCCCTTTTTTTTTTTTTTTTTTTTTTCCCCCTTTTTTTTTTTGGGGAAATTTTTTTCCCCTTTTTCCCCCCTTTTTTTTTTCCAAAAAAAAAAATTTTTTTTTCCCCCCCAAAAGGGTTTTTTTTTTTTTGGGAAAACAATTGTGGCCCCGGTTTTTTTTCCCCCCCAAAAGGGGTTTTTTTCTCTTTAAAAAAGGGGTTTTTTTTTCCCCTCCTTTTAAAAATTTTCTTTTCCAAACCCAAAATTTTTTTTTTCCCCCCCAAAAAATTTTTTTTACATTTTTTTCCCCCCCCAAAAATTTTTCCCCCCCCCCCCCCAAAAAACCCCCCAAAACCCCAAAAAAAAAATTTTTTTCCCCCCCCTTCCCCCCCTTCCCCAAACCCCAAAAAACCCCCTTTTAAAAAACCCCCCCTTTTTCCCCGGGCCCCCCTTTTTTTTTTTCCCCCCCCCCCCCCAAGGCCCCAAATTTTTTTGGGGGAAAAAATTTTTTTTTTTCCCCACCCCAAAAAAAGGGGCCCCCCCTTTTTTTTTTTTCCCCCCCCCTTTTGTTTCCCCCCTTTTTTTTTTTTTTTGGCCCTTTAAAAGGGGAAAAAAATTTTTGGGGCCCCCCCCCCCCCCCCCCCGGGTTCCCCCCCCCAAAAAAACCCGGGTTTTTCCCCCCCCTTTTTTTAAAAACCCCCAAAAATTTTTTCAAAAAATTTTTTTTTTTAATTTAACAGTTTTTTTTAAAAACCCCCCCCCCCCTTTTTTCCCCCCAAAAAAAAGGGTTTTTAAAAACCCCCCCCGGGGGGGGGTTTTTAAAAAAAAAAAAAAAAAAAAACCCCCCTACCCTTAAAAAAAGCGGTTTAAAAAAAAAATTTTTTTTTTTTTTAAAAAATTTTTTTTTTTTTTAATTTTCCCCTTTTTGGCCAAAATTTTTTTTTTTTAATTTTTTAAAAAAAACCCCCGGGGGTTTTTCCCCCTTTTTTTCCCCCCCCCCTTTCCCCCCCCTTTTTTTCCCCCCCCCCCCCCTTTTTCCCCCCCCCCCCCCCAAAAACCCCCCCCCCCAAAAATTTTTCTCCTCCCCCCAACCCGGGCCCCCCCCCCCCCCCCCCCCCCCCCCCCTCACTCCTTTTTCCCCCCCCCCCCCCCAAAACCCCCCCCCCCCCCCCCTCCCCCCTCCCAAACCCCCCCCCCCCCCCTTTTCCCCCCCCCCCCCCCCCGGGGGTTTAAAAAAAAAAATTTTTAAAAACCCCAAACCCCGGGGTTTTATCCCTTTTTTTTTAAAACCCTTTTTTTTCCCCGTTTTAAAATTTTTTCCCCCGGTTTTCCCCCCCCCCTTTTTTTTCCCCCTTTGGGGCCCCCCTTTTTTTTTGGGGGGGCCAATTTCCCCCCCCTTTCCCCCCCTTTTTCCCCCCCCCCTTTTCCCCCCCCCCCCCCCTTTTTTCCCCCCTCCCCCCCCCCCCCTTCCCCCCCCCTTTTTTCCCCCCCCTTTCCCCCCCCCCCCCCTCCCCCCTTTTTTCCCCTTTTTTTTCCCCCCCCCCCCCTTTTTTTTTTTCCCCCCCCCCCTTTTTTTTTTTTCCCCTTTTTGTTTTTCCCCCCGGCCCTTTTTTTTAAAATTTTTTTTTTTTTTCCCTCCTCTTTTTAAAAAAAAACTTTTCCCCCCCCCCCCCCCTAAACCCGGTTTTCCCTTTTTTCCCCCCCCGGGGGCAATCCCCTTTTCCCCCCCCCCCTTTTTCCCCCCCCTTTTTTTCCCCCCCCCCCCCCCTTCTTCCCCCCCCCCCCCCCCTTTTTCCCCCCCTTCCCGGTTTAAAAACCCCCCTTTTTTCCCCCCCCCTTTTTTCCCCCCCAAATTTTTCCCCCCCCTTTTTGGGGGGGGCCCCCCTTTTTTTTTTTTCCCCCCTTCCCCTCCCCCTTTTTTTCCCCCCAATTTTTTTTTTTTTTTTTGTTTTTTTTTTGGGCCTTTTTTTTTTTTTTTTTTTTTTTTTTTTTTTTTTTTTTTTTCCCCCCCCTTTTTTTATTTCTTAAATTTTTTTTTTTTTTTTCCCCGGGCCCCTTTTTTTTTTTTAAAAAAAATTTTTTTTTTTTTTAAAAAAATTTTTCAAAACCCCCCCCCCCAAAAAAAAAATTTTTAAAAAAAAACCCCCCCCCCCCCCCCCCCCTTTTCCCAAATTTTAAATTTTTTTTTAACCCCCCCTTCCCCCCTTTTTTTTTCTAAATTTTTTTGGGGGGGGTTTTTTTTTTTAAAAAACCCCCCTTTTTTTTTTTTTTTTTTTCCCCTTTTTTTTTTCCCCCCCCCCCTCCCCCCCCCCCAAAACCCCCCCCCGTTTTTTTCCAAAAAAAAATTTTTTCCCCCCAAGGGAAAATTTTAACCCCCCCAAAAAAAAAAAAAGGTTTTTTTTAAAACCCCCCTGGGGGTTTTTTTAAGGGGGGTTTTTTTTTTTTTTGGGGGGGAAAAAGGGGGGGGTGGGGGGGGGTTTTTTTTCGGTTTTTTTTAAAAAAAAATTTTTTCCCCCCCCCCCCCCCCCCGGAAAAATTTTTTCCCCCCCGGGGGGGTTTTCGGGTTTGTTTCCCCTTTTTTTTTCCCCCCCCTTTTTTTTTTTCCCGGGTTTTTTTTTTAAAAAAAAACCCCCCCTTTTTCCCCCCCCCTTTTTTCTGGGTTTTTTTTTTTTTTTTTGGCCCTTTTTTTTTGGGTTTTTTTCCTTTTTTCCCCCCCCTTTTTTTTTTTAAACCCCCCCCCCCAAAAAAAAAACCCCCCCCCCCCGGGGGGCCCCCCAAAAAAAAAACCCCCCGGGGGCCCCCCAAAAAAAAAAGAAAAAATTTTAACCCCCCCAAAAAAAAGGGGCCCAAAAAAAAAAGGGCCCCAAAACCCCCCCCAAAAAAACCCAAAAAAAAAAAACAAAAAAAAACCCCTTTTTTCCCCCAAAAAAAAAAGGGGTTTTTCCCCCCGGGAAAAAAAAAAAAAGGGAAGGAAACAATTTTTTTTTCCCCCGGGGGGCCAAACCCCAAAAAAATTTTAAAAGGGGGGGGTTTTTCTTCCCTTCCCAAAAGGGGGGAAAAAACCAAAATTTTTTAAAAAAAAAAACCCCCCTTTTGGGGGGGGGGGGGGGAAAAGGGGGAAAAGGGGGGGGGGGGGAAAAAGGGGGCCCCTTTTTTTTTTTTAAAAAAAAGGGGGGGGCCCGCCCCCCCCCCCCCCGGCCCCCCCCCCCCCCCCCCCAAAATTTTTCCCCCCCCCTTCCCCCCCCCTTTTTTTTTTTTTGGGGGGGGGGGGGTTTTTTTTTTTCCCCCCCCCCCCCCCCAACCTTCCCCTTTTAAAAAATTTTAAACCCCCCAAATTTTTTTTTTAAAAAATTTTTTTTTTTTTTTTTTTTAAATTTTTGGGCCCCCCGGGGGGGGGGGGGGGGTTTTTTTGGGGGAAAAATTTTTTTTTTTTCCCCAAAACCCCCCCCCCCCCCCCCCAAACCCCCCCCCTTTCCCCCCCCCCCCCCCCCCAACCCCAATCCCCCCCCCGGGGGGGGGGTTTTTTTTTTGGGAAAAGGGGAAAAAAAAAAAAAAAAAGGGGGGGGAAAAAAAAAAAAATTTTTTTTTTTTTTGGGGGGGGGGGGGGGGGGGGGGGGGGGGGGGGGGGGGGTTTTTGAAAAAAAGGGGGGGGGGGGGGGGGGGAAAATTTTTTTTTGGGGAAAACCCCCAACCCCCCCTTTTTTTTCCCCTTTTTTCCCCTTTTTTTTTTTTTTTTTTCCCTTAAAAAAACCCCCTTTTTTTCCCCGTTTTTTTTTTTTTTTTTTGGTTTTTTTTTTGGGGGGGGAAAAAAAAAAACCCCCCCCAAAAAATTTTTTTAAAAAGGGGGGTTTTGGGGGGAAAAGGGGGGGGAAAAAAAAAGGGGGGGGGGGGGGGGGGGGGTAAAAAAGGGGGGGGGGGAAAAAGGGGGGGGGGGAAAAAAAAGGGGGGAAAAAGGGTTTGGGGGGGGGGGGCGAAAAAAGCCCCAATTTTCCCCCCCCCCCCCCCCCGGGAAAAACCCCCCCCAAAAAAATTTTTTTTTTTTTTTTTTTCCCCCCCCCCCTTTTTTTTTTTTTTTTCTTTTTTTTCCCCCCCCCTTTTTTTCCCCCCCCTTTTGGGGGCCCCCCCCCCCCCCCCCCCCCCCCCCCCCCCCTTCTTTTTTTTCCCCCCCCCCCCCCCCTTTTTTTTTTTTCCCCCCCTTTTTTTTTTTTCCCCCTTTCTTTTTTTTCCCCCCCCAAAAACCCCCCCCCCCCCCAAAAAAAAAAAAAATTTTTTTTTAAAATTTTTGGGGGCCCCCCCCCCTTTTTTTTGGGGGGAAAAAAAAAAAATTTTTTTTTTCCCCCCTTTTTCCCAAAAAAAAAAGGAAAAAAAATTTTTTTTTTTTTTTTTTTGGGGGGGGGGGGGTTTTTTTTTTTTTTTTTCCCCTTTTTTTTTTGGGGGGGCCCCCTTTTTTTTTTTTTTGGGGGTTTCCCCCCCCCCCCCCCTCCCTTTTTTTTCCCCCCCTTTTTTTTTTTTTAATTTTTTCCCCCCCTTTTTTTTTTTCCCCCCCAAAACCCCCCCAAAAAGGGGGGTTTTTGTTTTCCCCCCCCTTTTTTTTTGGGGGTTTTGTGTTTTGGGGGGGGGGGGGGTTTTTTTGGGGGTTTTTGGGGTTGTGGTTTTTTGTTTTTTTGTAAAAATTTTTTTTTTTTTTTTTTTTTTTTTTTTTTTAAAAAGGGGGGGGGTTTTTTTTGGGGGGGGGGGGTTTTTTTTTTTGGGGGGGCTTCCTGGGGGGGTTTGGGGGGTTTTTTTGGGGGGGGGGGGGTTTTGGTTTGGGGGGGAAAAAGGGGGGGGGGGGGTTTTTTTTTGAAAATTTTAAACCCAAAACCCCCCAAAAAAAAAAAACCCCCCCCCCCCCCCCAAATTTTTGGGGGTTTTTTTTTTTTTTTTAAAAAAAAAGGGGGGCCCCCTTTTTTTCCCCCCCCCCAAAAAAAAAAAAAATTTTTTTTTTTT
>JASPKP010008977.1:0-10912 GCA_030674155.1 Stramonita haemastoma
ATGATGAACTTAGAAAAAATTTGTTACAAAAGATCAAAACCAAAGAGCAAAGAATGTAAACAATATATAGATAAAGTAAGCGACAAATCCAGTTGATATCTATCAAGCAGATATCATTAGATATGTGAATGAATTTTGAAGAAAAGAGACAAAGAAAAGTAAAATGCAACATGTTTTTAGTGGAAAATCTTTTTGGGCCGAAAGATGATTAACGTTAGTCACGGCTGAAACGAAACCCATGTCTTCTTTGTCTTCATTACAATCTTTTAGTTTTTTTTTTTTTTTTTTGAGGTTTAGAAACGGTGGTTTGTTTTTCATGGCAAGTTTTTTGGTGTATCCTGTCAGGGTTTGACAAATAGACTTAATACTTGATGGATAAGGGAAAAATAGATAAAATATTGGATGGATAGAAAATAGAAATGAACAATGAAAAGAGAGATAGAGTATTATGTATGTATTGTATGTTTGAAATTTTTTAGTATGTATGTATTATGATTATTATGTATGTATGTATGATGTATGTATGTAGTATTGTATATATGTATGTTTGTATTGTGTATGAAATGTATGATTATGTATGTAGTAGTATGTAGTATGTAGTATTATTATGTATGTATGATGTAGTATTATGTATGAGAAAGTATGCGGGCCCCTAAAGAACTGAGGCGGGTGTATCCCTAATATAGGGCTGGCTGACCCTTCAACCACCAGTTGTAAATTGCCTCGACCCGAGGACCTCGCTTTCACCTCCCAGCTTGCGGGCCAGGGCAGATGAACCCGAGTTTAAAGGGTGAGAAGGTACTGCGCGCACTTCTCTCCCTAAAAACCATCCCAGGGGCCCAAGGACAATCCACGCCCCCCCCTCATCCCCCCTTTTTTTCCCTATACCCCCCAAGCCCTGAGCGTGGGAAAGGGCGAATCGCAGGTAAAAGATTCACTGGAACCGCAGTTCCAACCCTGCATGCGGGCGTTTCGGAGTAGGGGTCGTCTATGTTGACCTGGGGATGACAAAATCACCCGCGAAACCCAAATGACCAAGCACCCTCTTTAGGGATAGCACGCTTGCTCCACCGGAAGGGGCCAGAAAAGGGGCCAAACGAAAGCTCATCCCAACCACCCCAGTTGGCAGCCGGGGTCAACCCGGCATTTTTCCCAAGGGGCGGCAACAACAAAGAAAAGCAAGTGGTCTACACCTCCCCCAAAAAGGTGTGACAGTCCAAACTGGCGTGCGGGAACATCAAAACCTGCAGATACTAGATAGCAACCGCCCTGAACGACCTCTATGTAGTAGTAATGTATGTATGTATGAAATGTATGTATGTAGTAGTATGAAAGAAAAGTATGTATGTATGTATGTATGTATGTTGTATGTGTAGTGGCACGTGGCACGTGTGCACGTGTGTATTCGTCGTCGTCTGTCTGTCTGTCGTCTGCGTCGTCTTCTGTAAAAGGGTAGCAGGCATGCACATGCTGAAATTTATCAAAATTTTATTTTACTTTTTTTTATGTCACAGCAAATTCTGTCTGAAATTCGGCTGCTCCCCCAAGGGGGGCGCATCCCACACGTGCAGCCCCCAACCATTATTTTTCTTCTTTTCTTGTCTGGGAAATGATTTGTTTTTTTTCTATCAAGTGGCTTTTTTCTCCGGAATTTTGCCCGAAGAACCCTTTTTTTTGCCGTGGGTTCTTTTTACGGCCTAAAAAATGTGTAACACACGGACCCAGTTTATCGTCCCCTCTCATCCGAAAGAAATTGCTTGCTTTTATTAATGAATAAGGTACATAGATAGGTACAAATAGGTGGATAATTGGTAGACATGGAACAGGTAGTATTAGATATAGAGGGGGTAGGAGGTAGATGAAGATAGATGGATGGATGATGGTGAGAGAGAGAGAGAGAGAGAGAGAGAGAGGGAGAGGAGAGAAGAAGAGAGAGAAGAAGAGAGAGAACTCGAAATCGAACTCGAACCGAACTCGACCGAAAAGTTTATTGAGAGTAAAGGATAAGCACAAAGCTTCTTTACACCATGCTCTCACAAAAAAAAACACAAAAAAAAACAAACAAAAAAAAAACAAAACAAAAACAAAAAGACCAAAATCAAAAAAAAGGAAAATGAAAGAAAAACCAACACACACACACACACACAACAACACACACACACCACACACCACCCCTACAAAATACTACACAAAACACACACAACCACCACACACCACACACACACACACAAACCGACATGCACATGCACAAAAACCAAGTTGCGCATATGCAAACAATAATGATCATATTTTTCCAATACATAAGATCAACACTTTCAAATACATTTAAATGAATAGACAAATGACATAAAAATGAAAACTACAAATAACAATTAGTGAAAAATCAAGAGAAAAAAAATAGTGGGTGGGGTCAAGGGGGAGAGAAGGCGACACACAGACAACAGACAGACAACAGAAACCAGAGAGGGAGAGAAGAGAGAAGAGAAGAGAGAGAGAGAGAGAGAGAGAGAGAGAGAGAGAGAGAAAGAGAAAGAGAAAGAGAGGGAGAGGGGGAGAAACAGAAAAAAAAACCCAAAGATGGACAAGAGTAAAAAAACACAAGAGTAGGGAAATGAATAATCACAAAATTTTGGGGGTTTTTTATACTAGATCTATTCACCCCCCCCCCCCCCCCTCTTCCCCCTTTCCCCCATTTTCCCCCAAAATTAATAGGGAAAACCAATAGCAAAAAAAAGCACACACAATAAAAAAAAAAAAAAAAACTATCAATACATGTATAACAAGAGCTATGAAGATAAGAAAAATCCAAACACCTCAAACTCTTCATTCCCCCCTTTTCCCCCCGAATCCTGCGTTACCCCCCCCCACCCATCCTTTCTTTGCAAGTTTTCCCCCTGACAAAATACAACCAAACAAACGAAATTGAGCAAAAGGGATACACACCATATATACACATGGACGAGAGAGAGAGAGAGAGAGAGAGAGAGAGAGAGAAGAGAGAAGAGAGAGAGGAGAGAGAAAGACAGGCAACGAAAAGACAGACAGACAGACAGACAAGGACAAAAAAGACAAAAAGGCCCCCCAAAAACCAAAAGTGAAAAGAGACTGAGAAAGAAACCGAGGCCCAGAGACAGACAGACAGAACAAGGAAAAGCAAGAGAGCCACAAACAAATTCTCTTTTTTCCCCTTCCCTTTCCTCCCTCACTAAGAAATCGGAGTTCATCCTGGGTTCCACTCAACAAAACCCCCCCCCTCCCCCCCTCTCTCCCTCCCTCCCCTCTCTTTCTCTCCCCCCCCCCCCTTTTCCTCCCCTCCTTCTCCATCTGCTCTCTTCTCTTTTCCTCACGTTCCATTTTTAAATCTTTAATCTCCCTCCTTCTTTCTCCGCAAATTCTCCTAAACCCCCCCCCCCTTTTTCTCTTTTTCCCACCTTTGATCGTTCTCATCTTGCCTGTTTGTCTGTGGTCTGTCTGTCTGTCTGTGTCTCTTCGTCTGTCATCTCTCTCTCTCTCTCCTCCCATCCTCTCCTCCATCTCCTCTCCACTCTCTCTCTTTTTTCTCTCTCCTCTCTTCTCCCTCTCTCTCTCTCTCTCTCTCCCCTCGTTCATGGGTCCGTTTTTTAAGCATTTTTGATTGAATGGAGAACACGGGCCCTAACAGCACACACATACACAACAACACTCACACACACAGCACACACTCCCACTCACACACACACTCCCAAAACTCACACTCACACCCCACCACACACAACACACACACACACACACACACACACACACAACCCCACACACACACACACACCCCCCAAAAAGACACCGCTTTTCACACACGGTGCTCACATCTATGCATGAAGTACCCACCCCAAAACACATTAACACATGCCTTTTGCATAAAATTAAATGCACACATACATGAGGCATCAAAACCTTTTATGCAAGCTCCCATTCCATTCAAACAGAAAAAATGAGAGAGCTGGAGACAGACGACCCAGGGGAGAGAAACACCCCTCAAACCATTTATAATAACAAACTTGGCATGCAGAACCATGCCCACATCGACAGTCAAAAGAAACACCCAAAAATGCATCCAAAACGGTGTCCATAACCAAGGGGTCGAGGAGCGGGGCATCAAGCCCTCACTTCTCCAGAGGCCAACATATTGGGGGCGCCCATCTCCTCTCCTCCCTCTTGACCTCAAAGACCCTAAAGGGGGCAGGTACCCATTGACATTTGGGTGAAGGGGGGACTGTACTGAAGCCTTTAACGAAAACGGCCCCATCCCTGGAAACCACCTCGATTTTTCTTAACTTGGACTTGGAAAAACGAGTACTCTACCACTGAACTTCCCGGGCCCCCGTGGGCAATAGAAAGTTAGCAGTAACAGAGACTTTTGTTAATTTTTCATTGTCTTTTAAAGTGTCAAAACCTTCCCCCTTTTTCTCCTGGGCCTCCCCCTCCCCCTCCCCTCATCCACCCTTTTATTTTTTGTTTCTCACCCCCTGCCCCTTTTGCTTTCCATTTTTGGGTTTTTTTCCTTTTTTGTTCTTTTTTTTTTGGGGGGTGGGCATTTTTTGTCTTTTTTTTATCCTATTCATTGGGTTCTTTTTGGGTTGTTTTTGCTTTTTTGCTATTGGGGATTGATAATGGTTTTTTTGTTGATATAATATTCGATATATATTATATATACAAACCCTTTAATATAAATATAAATATAAAAAAATATATTTAAAAATATATAAATATTTATATATATATATATATATATATATTATAATATAGGAGAGACAAAAAGACAGACAGACAGACACGAGAGAGAGAGACGACAACAGAGAGGGGCAAAAGGGAGAGGAAATCCCCCTTTGTCTTTCCCCCCGCCTTTGTCTTTTAAAAAATCCTGAGTTCAAAAATTAAATTTTTCATCTCCATCGAGAGAGAGAGAGAGGAAGAGAGGAGAGAAGGAGAGAGAGAGAGACAACAGACAGACAACAGACAGACAGACAACAGCGACAGACAGACAGACGAGAGCAGACAGACAACAGACAACAACAGACAGACAGACAGACAGACAGACGACAGAAGACAGACAAGAAGGGTCACAGGGGGGAGAGAGAGTCCCCCTTTTTCTTTCCCCTGTCCTCTTCTTGAAAGGAATCGTGATTTAAAAATTTACTCTGGAAAGAGAAAAAGAGAGAGAAGAGAGAGAGAAGAGAGAGAGAGAGAGAGAGAGAGAGTCCCCCTTGTCTTTCCCCCCGTCCTCTGTCTTTAAAGAATCGTGATTCAACCCGCGTCTCGCATACTCTGCCCCCCACCCTTCCTTCCCCCCCCTCTTCCTCTCCTGTCTTCCTTTTTTTGAAGGGGTAGCAAGGGTAAGGACAGGGAAAGTAGAGGAACATGAACAGCAGCCAGCAAAGGAAAACCAGGGAAACGCACTGGGGGTTGGTGTTCTTTATTTCGGTCGTTCTCTCTGCTCCCATCCTTTCCTGCTGAACTGCTACAGGGCTAACCCAGTCATCGTAGTCTGCAGACCTACTCACAGTCTCCTAACGCCCAACCCCCCTAAAATATACCCCCAACGGACTGTAAAACAGCACCGCGCGGCAGCAACGATTCGGCCACTTCGGGGCTAAAAATGGAAAAATTTTTGTTTCCTTACGTGCTTAAACAGCGTTTATCTCGCTGTCCCCCCAAACAAAGCTAAAAAATTAATAAAACAAAATAAACTAGGAAAACACAAGTTTTAAAATGCACTAATGCCTTTACACAAAAAACATCAAACTGCACTAAATCAAAAAAAGCCCCTGAGTAGCCCACCTTTTAACGGGTTTGTACTAAAATTTCGATAAAAAACACAAGAGTCCACAGACCCCTAATACTAAAAATATAAAAAGAAAATATAATCCAAAAAAGTAGCGAATGCAAAACAAAATTTTCCACTCTTGCTGCGCACAATTTTGAATCACCTTGCTTACGAAGTTTCGAAGATCAAAAGAATGAACATCTCAATAATAAAAATATCTAATTAACATAATCTAACCTAATTTTTTCAGATCATATAAAAACCCCAAAAATATACCATAATCGATAGTTTAATGTCGCATTTTATAAAATTTCAGTTCGACGAAATTCAATCGTTAGAACAAAGAACGAGCGTTAGGCTAAGCTTAGGCTAATCTCCTGTTAAAAACCGCCCGTATGCCTAACGATCACTACAACCTAAATTTAAAAAATTATTTTATTTTTCTAAATAAATTTTATTTTACACACGAAAATTTTCAAACGCACACTACAGTATATAAAATTTTCTTTTCTTTGAATTAGAACTGCTTTTGCCACGCGATTTCAAAGTTCTTTTTACTGATTGATGTAAAAAAGTGAAAAACTAATTTAAAAAGAAAATAGAAATTTTCACAAAGGTTGACTTTAATCGAGTCAAGATCATCCCTTCAAACAACAATCCATGAATAGAAAAATAATAGATTTTTTAAAGTTGTTGTTAAAAATGTTCTTCCCATTTCAGACTGATTCTTTGTGTTTAAAATGCAAAATAAGGTTTTTTCTCTCTTGTAAATCCCAAATCATTACAAAAAAAAAATTCTCACTCATCCCACTAACAAAAAAATCAAAAAAACAAAATAAATAAAAAAAAAAACAATTTAAATTACATATGAATCAAAAAGATCAAAAGAAAAATCATAAACTTCATAAAAAATAAAAATAATCCTACCATAATAAACTACAATACTTTATAAAATGAACAAAAGATTTTATTTTTTCGACCAAAAAAAAAAAACCAAATATCTTTTTTAGCTTTAAAAAAACTAAAAACCCAACAAGCTCCACACAAGAGCAACAAAACCACCGGTTAAAATTTTTCATCTTCCCAAAAAAGATCTTTTCTTCCTGGCCCATCTCCACCTTCCCCTGCCTTCCCTGCAATTTCTGTCACCCGCCCCCCCCCCCCCCCTCTCTCTCTCCTCTCTCTCTCTCTCTCCCCTCCTACACTACCTCGCTAATCCTTTGTCTTCTCTTTTCTCTCCTCACTTCACTCTCTTGTTTTCTGATTCCTTTCAACCTTCCGATTTAATTTAAACACAAAAAAAAAAAAAAAGTGGGGTGCAAGGGGCTCACCCGTATGTGTAAGCGAAAAACAGAACAGACACATGGACATAACAGGGAAATAATAAATGACACACAGCGACGACCACACAGACACGCAGGCAATAAATAATAAACACACAGACCCACAGACACACACAACGGACACATACATATTTAAACAAATGTATATAATACAATACTTTACAAGCACACAAAACATACATACAACAACATACAAACATACATACAAAAACATACATACATACATCATACTACAAACATAATTATGTCATAAAACAGACAGACAAACAAACAACAGACAGACACATGCTTTTTTTGGGGCTCCTTTGTCTGAAAGACAATGGATTTTTTGTCCCGTAAGTCAGTCTTTTGGAACTGCAGGCGGGCTGGGCTGTAAGCCGATCCTCAGCGACGTCCCTTTGCATTGCTGCAACAAAAAAATCTTAAAATTTATTTTTTAAAAAACAGGCAAAAAAAAGAGATAAAGGCAAAGAACAAAAAAGAGAGAAATTTTCAAATGCTCACATAACCCCTAAAAAGGCCATTGCCCCGTCACTATTACCTTTGTTAGAGAACACAGTATCATTAAACTCGTTAAACTCCATCCTTTTTTTTTTTTTACCATCAAAAAATGTAGTCATCTCACCTTTTTTTGAGATCAAAATCTTCTCATTGAAAATCCAAAAAATTCAGAAAACAGTACAAAATATTCACGAAGCTGATAGGAATGTAAAAGATAGTCCCCCCTTTAACCTGCCAAAAAGTATAAAAAGCTCGTAGCAAGAAAACGATGTTTTTAAATTTTTGAATAAAATTTAAAGGGGCGGAAGCTCAGGGTAAAAAAGCACTCGCTTTCCCCGAGTAAAAGTTAAGCCATGAAGCGGGGTTACCATTGGATTGGTGGCCTTTTAGCGCGACTTGTGAAAAGGCGTAGCATGCACTGTTTTTGGTTATTAAAAAAATAGTAAATGTCTTAATTATTTTGTTGCAAAAAAATGTTTATATTTTGAGTTGTTTCGAGATGAGCTATGCTTGAAGTAAAAACAGAAGAGGTTTTCTATGGGTAAAAGGTTACCAAATTTCCAGTTCATTTTGAGGCATGGCCAATTGGTTTTCTGACTCCGTGCCCTTAGTACCACCCGCTTCTCTCGGGTGTTGGCCTCCTTCTTCTTTTCTTTTTCTTCTTCTTTTTCGAATTCTTCGAAAATTCTTCGCAATCTTCTTCGGCAATTCTTCACAATTCTTGTTCTTTTCTTCTCGCAATTTTTCTTCTCCGCTTTTCTCCTTTTTCTTCACAATTCTTCCCTTTTGTTTTTCTACCACACCACGAACGCACGCACGCACGCACGCACGCACCACGCCGCGCGCCCCGCGCGCATATATATATATATTAAATTATATATATTATATATATATATATATAAAATATTTTATATAATTATATATATATTTTTAAAAATCCAAAAATGCTGCACAAACGTACACACACATACACACACACCACACCCCCTTCCACACACACCCCCAACACACCACAACCACACACACACACACACACACAACACACACACAACCCACAACTGCACACTATAACCCTTTTTCATTATTCACCCTTTTTTCGCAGCCCGTCAGCCCACTTCTTTAAAAAATAACCCTATATTAAAGGGGAATCCAACAAAATGAAACATGAATTCCTCTTTAAACATAGAAGTTTTTATGATGTATTTAATGTCTTGTAAAAAATTTAGTAGATTGCTTACAAGTTGTAACTTTAAGGCATACAATACGATTTTTGAATCCACAAAAAGTAATATATGAAAAAACCCCCAGTAGGAGATCTAAAAGAAAGTCAAAGCCATGAAATACGATCAGCTTATTTTTTAGGAAAAAAATTAAATGCTTTCGTGGCAAAATTCAGAAAGGGAGTTAAATGTTTAGTGTGGATATATTCAAATACCCTATCTACTTAAATTTTTAAGAACTTAAAATCACTCCCTGCCTTTCAAACTTTGACATTGAAAAAGGTTTGTTGTTAAAGTCTGTAGGGCATTTATTGTATTTCTTGATTTTCTTTTGGTATTTTAAATTTCAATATTTTTTTTGATCTGTTAATGTTAAGATTCCCTTTTTTTTTGCTGTTACATTTACACAACAGCCCGCACGCACGCACCACGCACCCCCGCGCGCGCGCGCGCGGCGCGCGCGCGGCGCGGTGCTACACACACTTTAGACTCTCTCTCCTCTCTCCTCTCTCTCTCTCTCTCTCATCCTCTCTCTCTCCTCCTCTCCCTCTCTCCACTCATGCTGACTCCACCTCCTCAAAAGTCCTTGGGATGAGACTTTAAAACCGAGGCCCCGTGTGTGAACGCACGCAAAAACATCTTGCCAACGTTAAAAACCTATTCCGCTTTTCGTAGGAGTAGCCATCTTTTGCCGGGAAAACAGTACATTTACAAAATTGCATACACACGGGACGGGAGAAAAAAGCACAAGAGTGCTTTTCCATTGTCCCGATATAAAAAATAAATCAAATCAAATCAAATCTCCTCTTACCTACCCAGCCCCCCTATCTAGGTCGTCTGGTATCACTTAAAGGGGAAAAAGACGTTAAAATTGAAAAAATATTTACACACTCACACATGTCATATCCAATGCACAAAAATTACAACATGTCAACTATGGGGGGCACTATCATTAATAAAGTACGTATACTTTTTTATTTCATAAAAAATTTTAGAAAACAAAAAAAACACATTGCACTAGTAAAAGAAACGTACTCACTTTGCTAAAAACCCCATCCCCTACACCATACCCTGCTCATCTCCCCTCTCTCTCCCTCCTCCTCCCCCCTTCCCCCTCCCCCCTCTCTCTTTTCCTCCCTCTCCTCCTTTTTCCCCTCTTTCTCTCTCTCTCTCATCTCTCTTCTCCTCCCCCTCTCCTACTCTCCTCCCTCCCTTTCTCCTCTCTCTCTCTCTCTCTCTGAATGTTACGTATACCATGACTTAGAGAAAGATTCTCAAGAAAATGTATCAACGTACCATTGCCGATCTTTTCAGTGGAAAAAATGATGAGTACAGGCACAGTTTGTCTAGATATTTTTTTCATTTTCAATAAAAGAAAGAAATGCTAATTCAGGATGTATTTTGAAACTTTTATGATTCTTACGTAATTTATATGCATGATTTCCACAATTTTCCTACAAATTATGTTTCGTATTTGCTTTTCTTTTTATGTTACATTTATAATCAAGATTTAGAATAATGTGGGGTTTTTTTTCTTTTGACACATGAATCTATACCTTTTTTGCATTTGCCTTGCCTTTGATACAAGAACCCATTGTTCCCTCCCAGGCCCCCGAAATTATTTTGGTCCATGGGCCCAAAGTACATTAAAAATCAATTCAGTGTTCATGTTCTTTTTCCTCCCCTCCCCTCTCCCTCTCCTCTCCTCTCCACCCCTCCCCCCCTCCATCCCCCTTCTTTCTCCCTGTCCAAATCAGTCCTGTTTGTTTTTATTTTTAAATCCTTTTTTAATATAAAAAATTTAGGTGTTATAAAACGCTTTTACTTCCGAGGGTTTTTTTAGTTTTGGGTATCTGTAGTGTTTTTGAACGGGAAAGAAATTTGAAGTTCACAAGCACGCAGAACATCTTGCGCACAAGGTAAAAAACCCCGGGGCCCCCTTTTCGGAAAAAACAGGCCCTCGTGTGCCGGTAGGAGCGGATGACAAAAATTATAACAAAAAAAACCCCGCATGCACACAGTTTTCGTGTTTTGACACCCTTTCCGAG
>JASPKP010008978.1:0-2500 GCA_030674155.1 Stramonita haemastoma
CAGTTTTCCCTATCTCCTCTGATTCTCTCAAAGTGAAGCCCTATCATCTCAATATAGATAGAGAGTTTAATCCCCAAAATATTGGTAAACCTCCGGTTACATCACATGCACTCCCAGAAAAATATTCAGTGCAGAATGTCAACCCAACTTCCCCACAGAGTGATATAAACCATTGTTTACATTACTAAGTATGATGACATCACATATCATGAACTTACAGCATGGTCAAGGTTGATACCATGCTTATAGTGGTGTCACACTGTGATCTGTTCCATTTAGACAACTACTACATAGAAAATTAATAATGCGTACTTATTTATTGTTCTGATTATATTTAACACAGCTCACTTGGAAGGAAAGGAAAGAATGGACCCCCCCCCCCCCCCCCCCTCCCCAAAGTAAAAGATGTCAAGAGATGTAAAATTGAATATGGGAGGCAGATGCATGCTCCCGCGTGCGTATGTGTCTGTACGCGGGTAAGTATGTGTGAGTGTGTACGTCTACACACGTGTGCATGTGCACCTGCGTGCGTGCGTGCATGCATGTGTGTTTGCTGTGTGTGTGTATGTGTGTGTGTTTGCGTGTGTGTGGGTGTGCGCGCGCGCGCGCGCGCGCGCGCGTGTGTGTGTGGTGTGGTGTGGTGTGTGTGTGTGTGTGTGTGTGTGTGTGTGTGTGTTGTGTGTGTGTGTGTGTGTGTGTTGCAGAATAGCCAATCTCCTATTTCATTGTATTGGAGTTATCTATTGATCGGTGAAGGAATTTATTGGAAAAGTTTTCTATTTGTGCTTTGCCTTATCGGACTTGCTTTTGGCCTGTTTAATTCACTTGTGTCTATACACTTCTTGGTGTTGCATTGTTGTCATCGCTTAAGTCATTTGGGTATTTTTCTTGGTGTTATTACTTATATGTCTGTATATATATATATATATATATTATATTTATATATATATATATCTTGTCTTTTGCTTTACATACTTTTCTTTTCATTACCATTGCTGCTTCTCATCCAATTGTTAATTAGTCTCAGTGTTTGTGGTTATCTTGTTTGATATTTATCTTTGTCTCTTTACTATTGATTTTGACTGTAGCAGTGTGTGCAGCTGCTCATCGTCAGATGATTTGACTAGTTGTGGTGTTTGGGATAATATTATTCTTCCACTGGTTGTTGGACGTTCAACTGTACATAACCTGTACACTAAGTGTTTGAACTATTTTTGATTGAAACACTCTCAAGATTTTCTTGTAACATATTGCTGTCTTATTTGCCTGTTTGGTTACATGCATTGTGATCTAAACCCTGTGTTGCCAGAGATCGTTTATTAGTTTTGTGCAGATATTAACTTTCTGCAATGTCTACTTTGAAAGTCTGGCCTACAGAGGGTGGTCTTCGAATAGGATTTTTGAATATAAATCATGTTCTTAATAAGTTAGATGAATTATCTCTAGTTTTGCATAATAACGGTAAACCTTTTCATTTATTTTGCTGTGCTGAATCCAGATTGTCAAACCATATATCTGATAATGATGTGTTTATTCCTGGTTATGATGTTGTACGACTTGACCCCATTTTCCCAAAGCAAACTGGTTTAATTCTATATGTTTCTAAATCAATCACTTACAAACGTATAGTTTCCTTTGAAAAACACAGAGTAGAATCAATATGGGTTCAAGTAAATATAAAAAACAATAAACCTATTTTTACTGGATTTGTTTACCGCAACCCTTCTGAGCACTCTGACTGGTATGATCATTTTAATGAGATGATGGAAGCTGTTTCACTAAACAATAATGAAATAATTCTTTTTGGTGACTTTAATATAGATCTCTTGAAACGCAATAAGCGATGGACACAGTTGTATGAAAGTTTTGGCCTCCTTCAAGTAATAGACACACCAACCCGTGTTACCCCCTCCTCTGAGACATTGATCGATCATATCTATATTAGTTCAAAGCAAAACATCGTAGAAATATGTTCTCCCCCTAATGGATGTAGCGATCATTATCCTGTCTGTCTTACTTGGCTTAAAAAAGGCGCTAAAATTCCTAAATTAGATCACAAAGTAATAACATACAGATCCTTTGCTAATTTCAATGAAAATGATTTCCTAAATGACCTCTCACATTCTTCTCTTTCAAATGTTTATCAGTTAACTGACCCTAATCTAGCATTTGAATTTTGGCAAAATACTTTCATCAACATCTATAATAAACACGCCCCTTTCAAAATAAAACGAGTTAAACATACTCCGAAACCTCCTTGGCTAAGTAAGGAAATTCAAGAGGAAATAACCAAAAGAGACAAACTCATAGAAACCAAACAATTCACTGACTTTAAGAAGCAACGAAATAAAATTACATTAATGAAGCGCATTGCCAAAAAGAAGTATTTTCGTGACCTCATATCAGATAGCTCAGGCAATAAACAGAAAGTCATATGGAAAACTATAAATTCTCTAACTAAGGAAAAATCAGTAAAAGCACCTGTCATAAAAGATATTAC
>JASPKP010008978.1:7500-10911 GCA_030674155.1 Stramonita haemastoma
AGTACATCATCTTGATGCCTTGCTTTGTCATACTTGCCTCTCATGTGTTAAGCTCTCACCTCTGCTGAGTCTTTTGTTGTGATGGTGAATTCACACACGTGGCAAAGTTATGTGGAAATCAACATTCCTTGTTAGGTGAAGCAACGGTCGGAAATGTAGAGGAGTCATCAACGCTGTTATCGAGGCTTGTCTGCCCCTCTTCTGTGAACTATGCAATAAACTATATAGTTTCTCATAACTAACGACAGAAGATATGCCGGTTAATAATGAAGAAAGACACACACACAAAATACAGAATTTGAGAAAAAGCGAGCAAACAAGCACAGAAACATAATATACTTACACGATTTGCTTATGTGCACTTTTTTGTCATTCATTAGATAGAAAGGAAGACGCAAGATTTAAGGCAGCAGAGGATAATTTGCAATGTGCAAGTTTCCTTATGAGCAATTTGTGATCGTTCAGAAAACACACACACACACACACACACACACACACACACACACACACACACACACACACACACACACACAACACACAAGAGAGAGAGAGAGAGAGAGAGAGAGAGAGAGAGAGAGAGAGAGAGAGAGAGAGAGAGAGAGAGAGAGAGAGGAATCTCCTTTCATACTCAAGGATAAATCTTTAAAGATTGTTAATGTCTTTAAGATTGTTGATGTATTTTCAATGTGCGTGGCAGGCAGAGCTAGAAGTGGCAGATAGTAGGTATTTGAGGATTAAAGCACTATCCAGACTTGAAATCAAGCAACTTTGGGGACCTGTGCTGGTTGCAAAATGGCCGACTCGCACTGGAATTTCACTGTAAGAGAAGGGCTTTTGTGAACAATTTCTACCGTTAATAGACTTAGGAAAATGAATACGTTTCTCGTAGTTTTTGTGTCATTAAAAAAACAAAACAGATAGATATTAGCAGATATAACAAACACCTGGTACTGAATTGTGAAAGGGGTGTGGGTATTTTTTTGACACACTTTAGCTACTGGGATTTTCAGCTGAGCCGATGCAGCGTATTATTTGATGCTTAGTGACCAAAGTAGTGTCTAGATGCCAGTCTTCTGATTGTGTCAACTGCCTGTATATATGGGGCTTTAGCCTGTACTTTGTCATTGAAATAGATGCATTACATTTCCGATACCAATACCCATACTTCATCTCTATAAAGAGAGAAATTCATGTGGGTTACAAACCATGTATAAGAACAATAAATAGAAAGAAACACTTCTCACCGAGAGTGGTACAGATTTTATCTTAAAGGAAGAGTTTCATAGAAACGCGACTTTTTACAGCCCAAACTAAGATATTTTATTGGACTCTATCAAGGAGATTGATTTGTTTGTGTTAAGTTGTTAAAACGATTGCATCTGATCATATACGGTTAAAAATCACGGAAATGATATCTAAGGATTAAGTGACCTGATATTTTAATATTTCATCATTTAAAATTGTTTGATGCATTTTCTGACGAATTACAGATCGTCACGTTCATAGTTTGTTTTGAAATTGCAGGTCTCAGAAAGTGAACTTATGTGATGTGCAGAACTCTTTGTAACGTGATGAACGTAACAGAAACCATTCCCGGTTGACAGAAATGGCATTTATGAGTGTTGGATGCCCCAATGTACTCATTACTTTACTCCTGGTTGTTTTGTGGTAAAGGTGAAATGAAGTATCAACCCTTACCTGAACCCATACGAAAATTTGTGTGATACAGCAGGCCACAGGGGTTGTCTTGAAGAAACAAATATTGAACAAAATATAAAAAACAACCTTAATTTTCTCTCAATGACTTTGTTTGTTCACGATATATTTTTTTCCGAGACAATCGGAGAAAGAAATTGTAATTACTGTACTATGGCTTCATATATTGATGCTAGTTTCTGCCATACTTTTTCCATTGTCATGCTTTTTCCATCGCAATTCCTCAACCCATAGAATGCGTAACTCAGTATTGCTTCAATGATATCTTTTTTTCATGGGATGTAAATGATATTGACAGTTTTTAAGCCTTAATTTTCTCCCAAGACAGTGTTATTCAGTACGGAGCATTCAGAACGCACTACACTTTATCTGCTAAAAAACCCCACTCAGCAAACGCTTGACCAACCGCAGAATCCAAACCTCTAGTGTACTTTTAGATTCTTGGGAAATTTCTTGTTTTTGAGACTCACCAGACGCTGATGTGAGTGGGATTTTTTACGTGCATGTTTTACATTCTGCATGCGTATACGAGTATATACACGAAGAGCTTGTACAAAGGCACTGGCCAGTATTAAGAGAAATTGACTCAGGAGATGATTTGATAAAATCATCCAGCATGCGCCTCACAAAATCAAACTATCGATCTTTGACTTCATAATCAGTATGGTTAGAGAGTTGCTGCCTTATCCATTTGGCCACCGTGCTCTCTGAAAGATACAGGCAGGACTGTAATGTGAAAACGGTTTGCTTCTATAACATTTTGTGCATGCAGGAGCAAACACAGCGCAGCATGGCTGGATTGCATTGCTCGTATTCACGAGTTTCATTCCAAGTGGACAGATTCTGCACATTAAATTCATTGTGCTGGCGGCAGTTAAAAAATGACGCAAAAGTGCCTGGTTAAAAAAAAAAGCGGCACATAACCCAATTACATGCTTTTTATATACGCTAAAGATAACATTCAGTGATGAATAAGAAAAAGAAAGAAAGAAAGAAAGAAAGAAGAGAGAGAGAGAGAGAGAGAGAGAGAGAGAGAGAGAGAGAGAGAGAGAGAGAGAGAGAGGTTTCAACATATCATTTGACAGTGATAGAAGCAGCTTGGAGCATCTTTGCAAAAGAGAGATATAAAAAAAAGAAGAGCAAAAAACAGAATAAGGACAAACCTAAAAGCAACACAGAGGCAGATAGACCCCCCCCCAAACCCCAAACAAAAAACTCCCACCCCCCCCCTCAAAAAAACCCACCCAAAAACAAACAAAAAAGGAGATGTTCACTGATAACAGGTGCAGCATACAAATATCTGAAAGAAAACTAAGGAAAAATGAACAAGTGCAGGCTGACAGGCAGACAGACAGGCAGGCTTTTTTATTTTAAAATTTTGCCATACTGACTCAACATTTTCAAATGACAAAAGTTATTAGTGAGCAAAATAACACTTCAAGTGTTTTTAAAGTGGTAATTGATTTCTTTCTTCTCACTACCAAATGTAACTCAAGACTCTTTTGTCTCTAACAGATTTGAACAAGGACACATTCATTTGTAGTTTTTTTGTACCCAGGTCTAATAGTGATCTCAGTATGGGCGTTCCTTCACTTCCATAGCCATTGGTGAAATGATGCAAAACTTTCAAGGAACCCAGATTGCGGGTAACTTAGCAGAAGAGCAAATCTTTTTCAAAGTTGGGACCCAATGGAC
>JASPKP010008979.1:0-5000 GCA_030674155.1 Stramonita haemastoma
CTCTCTCTCTCTCTCTCTCTCTCTCTCTCTCTCTCTCCCCTCTCTCTCTCAGTCCCCAATATCCTCCAAAAGACTCAATCCGTGTGTGTGTGTGTGTGTGTGTGTGTGTGTGTGTGTGTGTGTGTGTGTGTGTTTTATGTGCGTACGTGTGTATGTGTTTGTGTGTGTGTGCACGCTTGCTTGTGCGTGTATGTGTGTGTATGTAACTGTGTGTGTGAGTATGTGTGCGCGTGTGTGTGTGTGTCTGTCAGTCTTTGTGTATGTGTGCGTGCGCGCGCGTGCGTGCGTGCGTGTGTATGTGTGTTATGCAAACAAGAGACAAGGTGGTCAATTATCTGGGTGGTGTCCACACCGTCTGGACAGTCAAGTGTCCTCTCTGGTCTTCTCTCCACTGACCACACACTATACAAGCCAATTCATCAGGGTATCAGGGTGACACGACGTTGATATACTGCCTGCCTGCCTGCCTGCCTGCCCGACGCTTCGTCCTATCCTAGACCATTAGGTTAGGCCTACTAGTATGCGCAGACGCACCCATGCGCGTGCGCGCGTGCAAGCTACAGTAACAGACCAGCGACGCTCCACCACATAAGGAGTCGCATTGCACCATAGGTCAATTTTTAGTTACTGACATGTTATTAATTTGTCCTCAATAAAATGGCTATACAATACCAAAAGCAGATTGAAAATCGGACGATTCTATCAAAAGTTATTGCAAATTGAAGTGATAGACTGCATGAAATGACAAACTGAGAAATGGACAAGTAAAGTATTCTATTAGGTGGCCAGAATGAGGGCTGTGGTATTTTAAAAATGCGTTTCAAGGCAAAAAGGAAGCAAAATTATGCCTTGATATGATATGTCTTCATAATGGAATGTCCAAAGTTTTCTGAGCTTCGGAATAATGTCCTACCTCATGAATATTTTGTATCCAAGATCCATGTTCACATGTTGTAATTTATTCTCTTCTGATAAAAAAAAACGTTATTAAAACTTAGCAAATTCATAGTTAAGAGTAAAGTTGCATAACATTAATGAACAGGCTAACTATGTTTTTATTTCTGTAAAATTCTGTGTGTGAACGTATTCTGTTAATGCAAACTACATATGTTACAGTTGATTTTGCTTTCTGAAATCCTGCACGCCCCAAGAGGGGTCAAAGGCGAATTAAATATTGAATCTTGAGGTCTCTGACGCCTCGCTCCCCTACGTTACGACCACACAGGTTATGGGACACCTTTATCTTTTTACCTTCACCTCTCACGCCGAAGTCCCATAGTCGTGGGCCTGACTTGTCAGGCACTTAACGACAGTACCACGCATTTTTCGCTCATATAACAGGCAAGAATAGCTGCTGTCTGAGCGTTCAAAGAAGAAGAAGAAGATGACGATGGTGGTGGTGGTGGTGGTGGTGGTGGTGGTGGTGGTGGTGGTGGTGATGGTGGTGGTGATGATGGTGATGGTTATGGTGATGATGGTGATGGTGATGGTGATGGTGATGGTGGTGATGATGGTGATGATGATGATGATGATGATGATGATGATGATGATGATGATGATGATGATGATGATGATGATGGTGGTGGTGGTGGTGGTGGTGGTGGTGGTGGTGGTGGTGGTGGTGGTGGTGGTGGTGATGATGATGACGACAACGACGATGATGATGACGACGACGACGACGACTATGTAAGACCCAGCTGGAACCTAAAGAAAAACTCTGCCCCTAAAATGGGATTTGAATTCACCATCTCACAATCGGAAATACGGTGTGCTATCCATTAAACCACCAAAAAATCTGGTACCGCCACATCTTTACATCTTAGATCACAGGCTCATTATACCTTTTTTGTTTTTAGCTTCCATTCTTAGAAACAAGTAGAAATAAGTAGACGACACTCAATATTAGCTATTTATTTTCATAGCTACTTAACCTTTGATGCAAGTGTTTATTGCGGTTTTTGTGGCTGCTCTGAATAGCCTTAGATATTACTTTTTATCATTGCTTGAACTATAGTGCAGTCTTTGTAGTCATTTTTGGGGTCGGGTTTTTTGTGTTTTTGTTATTGCTATTGTTCTTGTTCTTCTTGTCGTTTTTTGTCTGTGATGATAGGAGTTATAACAATGGGAGAAAACTTTGACTAGCAGTATGAATTTCATTCCATTTTTTGTTGTTGTTTGTTTGTAGTCCCCCTTCTTCTTCTCCTTCTCCTTCTTCTTCTTCTTCTTCTTCTTCTTCTTCTTCTTCTTCTTCTTCTTCTTCTTCTTCTTCTTCTTCTTCGCAATTCTTCGCAATTCTTCTTTTTTCTTCTTCTTCTTCTTCTTCTTCTTCTTCTTCTTCTTCTTTTCTTCTTGCATTCTTCTTCTTCTTCTTCGCAATTCTTCTTCTTCTTCTTCTTCTTCGCATTTTCTTCTTTTCGCAATTCTCTTTTCTTGCATTTCTTCGCAATTCTTCTTCCATTCTTCTTCGCAATTCTTCTTCGCAATTCTTTTCTTCTTCTTTGCATTTTTTCGCAATTCTTCTTCTTCTTCTTCTTCTTCTTCTTCTATTCTTCTTCTTCTTCTTCTTCTCTTTCTTCTTCTTCTTCCTTTCTTCTTCGCAATTCTTCTTCTTCTTCGCAATTCTTCTTCGCAATTCTTCTTCTTCTTCTAATTCTTCTTCTTCTTCTTTTCTTCTTCTTCATTCTTCTCTTCTTCTTCTTCTTCTTCTTCTTCTTCTTCTTCTTCTTCTTCTTCTTCTTCTCTTCTTCTTTCTTCTTCTTCTTCTTCTTCGCAATTCTTCTTCTTCTTCGCAATTCTTCTTCGCAATTCTTCTTCTTGCAATTCTTCTGCATTTCTTCTTCTTCTTTTCGCAATTCTTCTTCTTCTTCTTGCATTCTTCTTCTTCTTCATTCTTCTTCTTCTTCGCTTCTTCTTCGCAATTCTTGCTTCTTCTTCTTTTCTTCCATTCGCTTTCTTCTTCTCCTGCTTCTTTTCTTTTTTGTCATGAAATAAATGACGCAACAAAACAAAACAAAATAAAACAAAACAAAGCTACACAAGCCAAGGACAATGTATACCTTAGCTCCTTAGCTTCGGAGACCAAAAAAATCTAAATGATAGAACGACTCAGAAAAGGAAAGGGAAAAGACAAACAAAACTAGCGCACAGGGGACGACAGATAGAGGAGGAAAAAGGACACAAAGAAGCTGAGAGAGAGACAGAGACAGAGACAGAGACAGAGAGACAGAGAGACAGAGAGAGACAGAGAGACAGAGAGACAGAGAGAGAATACGAATACGAATACGAATATGAAATTTTATTCACGAAAGGCCTTCGCCCCATATGAAGGGGGGGGGGGGGGGGGGGTTATATGAAGATATGCACATTTTGAACGTTCTTAATTCCTAGGAAAAATAATAACGAAATTACGATCCTGCCATCTCTCTTATCTGAAATGCTTTATACAGGTATATGGAGAGAGAGAGAGAGAGAGAGAGAGAGAGAGAGAGAGAGAGAGAGAGAGAGAGAGAGAGAGGAGAGAGAGAGAGAGGAGAGAGAGAGAGAGAGAGAGAGGAGAGAGAAGAGAGAGAGAGAGAGAGAGAATGACAAAAGTTTATTGTTATAAGCAGGATGCCCATTAACAAGGGGACAGTGGGAGGGGGGCTGGGCACAACACACAAAATGTCATGTACTGAGAACTTCCTTAATTACAACCCAAAAGGTCATCATGTCATGGATGCCATAACATTGTTACATGATAAATTTAGATCCTTTTTTCATAAGCTTTGATTACCCCTTACAATTGAAATTTTCAAGGGGGAGGAATTTCCACAAAACTGTACAAATCTAAAAATCACCATCTAACAACAAACTGGTCAGTGACAAGAAAACTATGTTACGATGTCTCTTCTTCCCTCTTTTTTCATGGCTTGTGCAACTCTACACCACTAACACGTGACAGATCCGTGATAATCCAGAGAGAGAGAGAGAGAGAGGAGAGAGAGAGAGGAGAGAGAGAGAGAGAGAGAGAGAGAGAGAGAGAGAGAGAGAATGAATGAATAATCTTTATTTTTCAAGGGTAACAGAGTAAGTATTACATACTTTTTTTCATCCGGCCCTTGCCCTGATCAGGGAATAAAGCTAAGAAACCCCTCCCTACCCCTACATACCAGCATCACCACCAGAAGCAGTTCAACCAATATTTTAAAAGAAGAAAACAGAATACATTCAACAAAACGCGTCATCCTAACTGGATACACTGATAATTATTTAAACAAAAAATAATATAGCAAAAAATCTTAAAAAATAGCAAATATTTAGGACCATGAAACAGAAGGCATTAACAAATCTATAATGCATGAGCGTGTGAGTGTGTGTGTGTGTGTGTGTGTGTGTGTGTGTGTGTGTGTGAGAGAGAGAGAGAGAGAGAGAGAGAGAGAGGAGAGAGAGAGAGGAGAGAGAGAGAGAGAGAGGAGAGAGAGAGAGAGAGAGAGAGAGGAGAGAGAGAGAGAGAGGAGAGAGCATCTTCAAGTTACATCGTCATCAAAACAAACCAGCCTACAAAATATGTCAGAAGACTCACACTTCTATTTAAAAAAAAAGAAAAAAAAAAAAAAAAAAAAAAAAAAAAAGAAACCTAGATCTATAAGCTCACAATGTGGCCAAATCTAACAAGGAATAGAAAACCCCGAAAAGCAACAACACACACACACACACACACACACACACACACACACACACACACACACACACACACACACACACACACACACACACACACACACACACACACACACACACACACACACAAAAGGAAAAAAAAAAGGATTATATAAAAGAAATGTCAAATAGGAGCGAAGCAACATTCAAAGTTAAAAATCAAGCTCAATGCTTTAAAACATAATATATATATACTTATGAAAATGAGAAAATAGCAAATATTCATCAGGACCATTAAACATAAGGCATTACAAATCTATAGGCCAAAACATTCATATGAAAAAGAATACATTCCATGTGTG
>JASPKP010008979.1:7500-10910 GCA_030674155.1 Stramonita haemastoma
CCTTTGTACGGTATAAGATCGTGATAAAAAAAATATTTCTAACAGAACAGCAATTGCATAACAAGAAAAAAACAACAACAGCGACAAACAAAAGACAAGAAATAAAGACAGAAAGACAATGATAAAATAACAAAAATGCACACATTGAGATAACTAAAATAAGAAATAAATAATCAAATGATGATTATGATAAAAATTTTTAAAAGGCTTTAATTCGTGTTTGAAAAGAGTAGGTGCAGTGCAGCTGACCTGAAACGGTCAACCTCCTTCCCCTCCCCACTCCCCCATCCCTTCCACCCACTCCCCTCTCCCCCCCTCCCCCCTACCGCCCTCCACCCCGTCACCCCCTCCCTCCCTCCTTCCTTTACCCCCTACCCTCACCCCCCCTCCACCAACCCCTCCACCTACCACCCTCCCCATCCCCTCCTGCCCCCCCTACCACCCTCCCCCCACTCTCTACCCCTTCCCCTCCACCAACCCCTCCCCTCCAACACCTCCCCCCACAAGTATCCCCATACCCATCTGCAATTCCTAACTCACAGCTTAACTTTTGTCTTCACATTTTTACAACTTGTTATTAAATCAACAAGTTAAAATTCCAAAGGTATCTTTTACTATATCTCCACAAATTGAAAAAATGTATGTCTACAGTCATTTTTACTTTCACCTTGTACTTCTTTCACACAGGTCAACAGTAAATCTACAATTTCATATCAAAACTACTGCTTCATTTCCATCAGATGAAACAGTTGATCTGGACTACAAAGCAACTGCAAAACAATTAAAAGGTATGGAACTCTTTAAAAGGATATGTAGCCTGTCAAGGGGAAGTAATATTAATATCAAGTAGCACACACACACACTTTCTGAATGATTTGGAACAATATTTATCAGAAATTGCTTAACACTGCATATTTAACTTTCATCTCATGGCAAAATGTTAACCAGTTATGTTAAATTTTCACTTTATGCGGACGATACCATTTTATTTCTACTACAAATAAGGGTTACAAGATGCTTTATACATTTTGGATACTTACTGTTCTCATTAGAAACTTGTTGTAAATGTAGTGAAAACCAAAATCATGACATTCGGCCACAATAATTCTCGTAATAATTATGTAAAATAACAGAAAAGCGTATTAATTATGTAAAATAGCAGAAAAGCCCTTGAAGTTCTTAACAGTTTTAAATATTTAGGAATCAACTTCAGTAGCAGTGGTATTTTTGCAAAATGCAAGAGAAATGCTTATGATAAAGCTAATAAGTCAGGTTTAATTGATAGGGACTGCATGGCAAAAAGAACTAAGTACACATAAAATCGTTGTATGTTGTTTTATTGTATTGATGTGAAATTATGGGCATATGAAAATGAAATGCATGAAAAATGCTTATGATAAAGCTGCTAAAGTCATGTTTAGCTTGATAAGGAGCACAGCAAATAGAACTACATACACATGTGGCACTTGATTTATTCCATAAAGTTGTTGTACTTGTTCTGTTGTATGGATGTGAAATTTGGGGGTATGAAAATATAGCAATAATTTGATAAGTTTCAGGTTTTAAAATATACTTTTGCTTTAGCCCTCTTGCATTCAGATTCTCTGAACACAGACTGCCCTAGATTTCACATTCCATCACAAAATCAGGTCAGGGACACATGCTTGCTAGCCTTTTCCTCCTTTTAAGTACATACCAGTAGCTACAACTACTTCCAGATTCTTAGCAGGGCTTCTACTTCTAGCCTGATAGAGCTTTGACATGTGGTAGCAATTAGTGATGGTCACAGCCTGATGGAAATCTATTGTGTGTAAATCCCAGCAAATCAGGATTCAAAGGGGGAAATTATTCAATTCCAGCAAATCTGGATTCAGACTAAGAGGGTTAGTATATGGAGAAACTGGCAGATATCCCTTGTCGAATTTGGTCTCTGTTTCTGGATGCAGGTGCTCGATTTCCAGAATGACATGCTACCATCAAGTGTTTACCAGATGATAATAGATTTACTTGACAAATACTTGATTCAATCAGCATGGCTAAATATGATTTTGAAAATATATCTTAGCACAAAGCAGATTTGACTTTGTGGGATAGACAGTTCTGTTCAAGTATTAATTTTCTTCAAGTATTTAAAAGTTCACATATCAAAGTTAAAATTTAACATATCAAAGCCTTCTTAATAGACAATGTTGTTAATGAATGGATACGTGAGCTGCGGGATAATAGAAGACACCTTTATTATAGAAATTTGAAGATCGATTTTGGTAAGGAAAAATATATAACTTGTCTACCAGATAATGTATATATGTTTCCACTTTTTTTTTTTAAATTGCTGTAGTTTTCACAAGCTTCCAACTGAGGATGGACATTTCCATAACATACCACAGGAATAAAGAATGTGTTCAAAATACAATATATCTGTTTTAGGGGATGAATTTTATTTTATGATGGATTGTCCCCACTTTATAATTTTACAACAAGATTTTAATTCTCAGCATTTTCTTCAGCCCTTGTCCAGTTATAAATTTTGAAGGCTGGTGAAATGTAAATCTTGAAAAGTTCTCCTGTCTCTCAAAATTCCTAAGATGTGCAGGTATTTCTTGAAAAGTCATTTGTTGTCATTCCCATATGTACATTGTGTATTTTAAAGAAATTGATATAGTTTAAAAATGTTTTGAGGTTTTAATATTTGTTTTTCATTTTGTGATGAACTCGTTTTGTGGTCGTGCCATTGAAGGATACAATATCTGTTTTTTATGCCTAGTGGCTATAAACATACACTTTGTTTTGTTTGAAATAAGAGACATATGATTGAGTTCTGTCTATTCAATAAGTTTATCAATAGCTGCCTGCATATCACTCACAAGCTGGTTTAAACCACTGCTGTTACATTGAGTTGATGTATCATCAACAAATATTTGACCTAAACAATGAATATGCAGAGGTAGGTTGTTATTATTAGAGATAGAGAAAAGAAGAGGTCCTAGTATTGATCCTTGTGGTAATCCATATTTCACGGGTAATAAGGTGGATCTCCTAGGCCCAATTTCAACAAGCTTTTGATGATTACTGAGAAATTAATAATAATAACTGCAGATGAACGTTGCTCAACTGTATTTAGAGTTTTTGGCACATTCTAGTGCCTGATAAAACATTTTTAAGGCAATACTACCTCCCTTTCAAAGGCTATTATAAAGAGTGAGATTCCTTTTTATTGTTTGAAGTTGCGGAGAATTCCAGAGAGAAGTCTGTATGTAATGGAAAAAGAAGCATTAGTTCTTACGTAAAATTGTAGACTGTGCTGTTTAGCTATCTGAAACGAGGTGTAGTGGACCAAAATGTTTTAAAGTGAGCTTTTATTTTCAAATTCTGAAGAGATTTAGAAAAGGACACCTTTAAATTGTGGAATT
>JASPKP010008980.1:0-10909 GCA_030674155.1 Stramonita haemastoma
CACTGTACAGACTTTTCTTTACTAACTTATTTTCGTACTGACGCATTGTATATACTGTACCACCTTACTTACTACTTACGCACTAAAATTAAACTTACTGTACTGTACTGTATCACAGTCACACTGATCTCAAAGTAAAATTCAGGCAGCCCTACCAGAGAGAGACAGGGTGCTGAAAAAGGGAAAACAGTGTAGTCAGAACTGAAGCTGTGGGCAATCAGAAACATCAGCAAAAAACAACGCTTGGCTTCATATATTTTAAAACGGGCTATACACACGGCAGCCTCTATGGCATTCACCATTCCGGTTCCACCCACTTTGATTTTTTTGCACTAAAAAGGGGGGGGTGCAACCTTTTTTCCCCGGAGAAAAAAAAAAAAAGTGGGGAATCTCACAACGGGCCCTAGAATCAACAACATTGCCTCATGTCTCCAGTGTACTGCGGTTTTTCCAAAAATATTCCCTGTTTAGGTTTGTTTTTTCAGAGCATTACATGTGTTGCACACGGGGAAAATTGCAAGCACGCCCCTTTAAAAGATTGCGGCTAACCAACGCTCAAAATCTCATGCTAGGGTTTGCAAAAAAACAATTGGAAATTTTGCAACCAAGGACCCCCAAATTTTCCTCCCAGACGCCACATGCTGGAAAACCTCCTCTAGGGAGCAGCCCAAATTTCACTCAAAAAATCGCCACGATTTTTTTAAAGTGATATCAATAAAATACAATTCAATACGGAATGTTAAGAAGACAATACAATACAATACAAATCACCAAGTCTTTAGAGGGTATGAAACCCCCAATTTTACTTTATATACACTGCAAGGATCGCTTTATTTACTCAAGAAGGGCTGAAAGGGCTATGTACACAACCCTCCCAGAAAAAGAAAATAATACTGTCCAAATTTCTTTTCCACATGCAATCAACTTTTTAACTTTCATACACCAACACACACACACCACCCAAAACCAACACACACACACACACACACCACAACACCACACACACAAGGGGTATACCTGAACAGATATAGACAACAAAACAATACAACTTTTATTTACCCTTATTTATTTTACCTTGACACCTTCCGGGGAGGGGGGAAGATGGGGTTTTAGGCGTTTCCCTTATTTTTGCCTGGGGCCGTTTTTTGACAAAAACAAAACAACCATTTCCCCCACCAGATAACTTTTCACGAAACTGTGTTTCTGAAACAAAAAAAAGTTAAAACCCTTTAAATATATACCGTTTCATGGAATTTGAGAAAGTAAAACCAAATGAGGAAAAACTCCTTCCCCACTTTTTTTTTTTGCCCCCCCCCCCCCCCCCCCCCCCCCCCCCAAAAAATGTATACAATGATGCTGTAAAACATTTGGTGAACACCTGTTGGAAAAGAAGGAAACCAGTGGGACACCTTCCAACCCCGGTTCTTCTCTCTCTCTCCTCCCCCTCCACTTCTCTGCATTCCCCCGACCCGTGAGGTATGATTCCCGGCTTCTCCTGTGCTTTAAAAATTTGCAGGAGGCTGCTTGCGGCCTCAGGTACAGACACATTTGACTTCAGAGCAGCTCATTTCATTGAACGGGCTGCATCTGGCATGTTTGTGTTTCTGCCATGCTGAAATAAATTACTGCATGCTTGATCTTCTGCATTTTGCAATAACTCATGAAGGGAAAGAACAGTACTGGCAGGTCTGCACTTGAAATCCCCACCCTTAATTCACCGGGTGCTGCTGCCACTGAATTCAAACCCATCATTCAGCAGTGGCCTAGATCAGGATATACGCTTACAGGTGTGAACATTGCATGACACTGGCAACACATGACATGTAAAAGATCCTCAAGCAAAAAAAAAAAAGTAGTCTCAACCTCAAGCTCTGTGCAGTAATAAGCGTATTATAAAGAAATTGCTTGAATGCTAACAGCACATGCCGAGTTCCGTCCCTATCCGTGCTGCAATCTTTTAACAACTTCAAAAATCAAGACATCAAAAATTTGACCACAAAATGCAATCTCTGCTTCTTTGGAAATTTTTGAAAATACAAATCATTACTTTTTATGTCCTTATTCTTTTGTTTTTCCTTTTTTGTTTTTTTAAATGGAATTTTTGAAATACAAATCATTTCTCTCTGTCTCTGTGTCTTTAAAGTATCCTTTTCTTTTGTTTGCTACATGGGAATTTTAAAATACAATCATTTCTCTCTCTCTCTCTGTCTTATTCTTTCATTTCAAAATACAAATCATTTCTCTCTCTCTCTCTGCTTATTCTTTCATTTCTCCTTTTTTTTTTTTTTTTTAATTTCCTACAAGAGAATTTTTGAAAAACACAAACTTATTTCTTTCTCTCTCCCTTTCTACTCTTTACTTTTCCTGTTCATAATATTTTTTTAACATTGAACCACCCACCCCCCAGTTTGGGAGCAATGCAGCACAGGGTTTTTGTCCATGACAGCACAGCAGCGGCCTCAGGTCGGTGGTCAGCCCCACTGTCCACGGCCTCGCACCCGGTCAGCGGCCTTCCTTCACGCCTTCTGCACCCCCTCCTCCCCTGCTTTCCCCTGCTGCGTGGGGGGCTCTTGTCCTGCGTACAGTGTGGTGAAGGTGCTGATCAGCAAGATGCCGATGCCCAGGCCACACAATCTGCACAACACCACCACACAACACTGGATGGGAAATTTGATGACCCGGGGTTTTGATTCCGGTTCGAGGGGGATTTTTTCTTCTGGAGTTAACATCAGTGCTGACTCCACTCCCCCAAAGTTCTTTGGTGAGACTTTAAACCGAGGCCCCGTGTGCGAACGCACGCAGAACATCTTGCCACACGTTAAATCCTGTTCCCTTTTCGTAAAAGTAGCCATCATGTGCCATGGGAACAGATAACATGATTTTAAAAAACTGCATGCACACGGGACTGGATTAAAAAAAGCACAAGATGCTTATCCCATTATCCTTGATAAAAAGAAAAAAATATAAATACAAAAATAAAATAAAACCACCACCAACCTGCTCTTGTGGTCACACAGCGCACAAATCCAACACCACCATCAAGATCTATATTTAGCGCCCCCTTCCTTTTACCTAGCCAAGTGTAGTCAGTTCCTGCTATAAATAGCACCAGCTGGCCCCCCAAACTGGGGATGGGATTTGGGTTAATTAGCAGCTAGAGGAGCTGAAAGTGGGGGAAACT
This sequence comes from Stramonita haemastoma, assembly GCA_030674155.1. Lineage (NCBI taxonomy): Eukaryota > Metazoa > Mollusca > Gastropoda > Neogastropoda > Muricidae > Stramonita > Stramonita haemastoma. The sequence goes on from JASPKP010008980.1 coordinate 3,182, forward strand.
GACAGCTTTGGGCAGTATTTGGATCATGTTATGAATGCTTTCCCTGACTTTATCAACACCCTTTTAAGGAAGGGGGGGGGGGGGGGAGGGGGGGAGTCACCCATAATGTCACTCTGTGTGTAAGGCATCTCTCCCCAAAGTTTCTGGGATGTTAATAAAAAACAAAAACAACAGCCCAGCAACCCGAATTGTGACAATTTGCCTTTTATTTCACAAGAAAAAAAATAAAAAAGTAGCTTAGAAACATAGTTTATTTACACCCCACACACAGCAAAATTTTTTTCAAAAAGAAAAAAGAAGAGTCCCGAAAAGCACATCATATATATATTTAAAAAAAAGTAAAAACCCGCCCCCCCCCCCCCCCCCCCTTCCAAAAAAAAAAGTTTTTAGCCCCATTTATAGAACTACAAAAACCGGGTTTTTGGGGAAACATTCCCGGGGAGCCTCCTAAAAACACCACCCTGTGAAAATTTGACTTTTAAAAAACAACAAAAAACAACTGTGAGTCCGCAAAATCCACGTTAAAAGTATAAAACTGGAAAATTCCCTTCCCTGACGGTGACCCCCAAAAACAGTAGTACAGGGCAAACCCGCACTGGAGAACATTTCCCCGTGATACGTTACAGGGAAGCACAGCACTTGGGGGGCCTATGTCCATATTTAAACCCGGGCAATGGTTTTTCCTTCAGGCTTGCTGAAAGGGTGGAAGAAGAGGGGGGGGAAGATGTAGCAGATCAAGGTCCAGTGATGGCGCCAATTCAGACCCACACAAACTCCACTGAAACCAGAGTCAATACACCCAGACTGACTGATGCATGATTTTTGGCTGTGGTGAGTGAGTGAGTGAGTGATGAGTGAGTGAGGGGTGATTATTATTTTTATTCTTTTAATTGGGATTATGGGAAAAACCACTCATGTGCTTTTTTCATCCAGTCCCCATGTTAGCAGTTGTGTAAAAATTGTCATTTTTCCCAAACCCGGGCACAAAAGGGCCTACTTTTATGAAAACGGAACAGGATTTAACTGTCACAAGATGTTCTGCATATTTAGCTTCCCCTCCCTTTTACTTGGTCCAATCATGGTCATTACTGTATAATTAGGAACAGGGGCCCCCATCTAGGCGGGGAGGGGAGGATTAATTAGCAGATGAGACCCTTAAAGGGGGGAAATTGACAGCTGTGACAGAGAGTACACACAAACGAGATGATTGCTTTGTTGTGGGGGGTTATTGTGTTGTGTGTGGGTGTGTGTGTGTGTGTGTTTGTGTGTTGTTGTGTGTTGTGTGAGTGGTGTGTGTTGTGGTTTGTGTGTGTGTGTGTTGGTTTGTGTGTGTGGTAAGTGGGCATACATGTGTATGTGGAGGAAAAGTTTATCATACATACCAACACCACAGCACACCACACCCCATACATATATGCCGGAATACACTTTAAAATGAACACGAGGAAACAAGAAAGAATACCCACACACTACCACGCACGCATGCACACAGCAGCATGCACACCCCCCACACAAATTAAGATGATTGGTTCAAAGACAACTCTTGCATGTATTGTTTGAAAATGAATATCAACAAAAAACACACACAGACAGCACAAAAAAGCAAGACTAGCCTCTTGTGCTGTGGGGCAAAAAAGGTTTGGAAGGGCATGGTAGGCGGGTTTTTAAAAATTTCAGGGCAAGGATGGCACGGAAAAATGAGGGTGTAGTACTTTTACCACAAGTAAAATTTTTATCTTTGTCTTTGTTTTTTTTGTTTTATTCTTTTTATCAAGGAAATGAGGTAAGTGCCTTTTTGTGTTTTTTTACATCCAGTCCCGGTGTAGCATTTTTTGAAATGTCATGTTCCACCGGCACACGTAGCCTACCCTTTGGGGGAAGTGCACATTACGGGTGTCCATGTTAGCCATCTTTTCTTCTATCACAGCAATGTTATTTTTTCACACAAAAATTATCTGTGATTTTTGTTGTTTTGTTTATCTATTTTTTTTTTAAAGACAGTGGGCTTTTTTCTTTTAAGGTATGGGAAATTTTCCCACTTTTTTTTGTTTTTAAAGGGTAGACCCTCTACCCAATTTTTTTTTTCTTCTTTTTTTTTTTTTTGGAAATTCATCTACCCAAATTTTTTTTTTTATAAAAGGGCACTTTTCTTGTCGCTGGGGGGGTTTTTAAATGTATAAAGGGTGTTTGCTCCCGTTAGGAAGGGGATCCGGGGACCTGGACCCCATGACGAGGCGAGGTGACCCCCTTAAACAGGTGCTCCGGGGATATGGGTGCCACTCACAATTCCGGGGTTTTGGATTTCTGCAGACACACAACCACCAAGTGAAGAAGGGCCCGGGGGCCCCCAAACCACAGTAACGCAGCATTTTGTTAGCCCAAAAAAAAAAAACCACGGTCATTTTTTAAAAGCAAAGTCACAGCAAGATTAATTCAACGAAACAAAAAATGACAGAAAAAAAATGCACGCGTGATTTTGAAAACGAAAAATATAAGCTGCAAAACACTTTAAACAAAAAAAAAAAAAAAGAGAAAAAAAGAAAAAAAACAGAATGAACTAGGGGTTTTGTGGAAAAAATTTGTCATATTTATAGATTTTGTCATTCACTTTATCTCCCCCTCTCCAATCCAAAAAAAAAAAAACCCCAAACCCAACCCCCCAAAAAAACTAAAACCCAACCAACCATCCATCCTTCAGCATGAAAAAAGGCAAAGAAAACAACTTGAAATTTTCCTTTTTTTTTTTTTTAAATGTTGGTTGAAAGTTTTCATTCCTTTTGGAAAAGGGGATTTTAGTTGCTGATTTTTAGCCCAAAAAAACTAAAATCACACTCATAACAGCATAAACTAGGGTTTAAAGCATCACCCTCCCTCTGGTATTAATGTATGGTTTCAAAATACATATTAAAACGATTGTGTTTTTTTTTACCCTTCCCGTTTCATAGAAATCATCATCCAGCATTTTTCCAAGATGCTTGTTGTGGTGTGGTGGTGGTGGTGTGGTGTGTGTGGTGTGGTGTGGGGGGTTTGTGTTTTTTTCTTTTATATGAGGACAAGTATGCCTCATGTGCTTTTTTTTTTTTTTTATTATTATTTTTTTTTAAAAATTTACATCCAGCCCGTGTGTATGATGTTTTGAATTTTGTCATCTGTTCCCACCTCATACAATGGCCCCACAAAAAGGGAACAGATTCATGTGTTCACAAGGGGGTTCTGGGGTGTGGCATGGGGGTTTGGTATGTAGGTGTATGAGAAAACATGCAAGTCTCCCCCAAAAAAAAAAAAAAATGCGCAGATAGGTCTTTTACTGAAAACACACACACACACACACACACCCACACACACACCACCAAAACCACACCACACACCCACACACACACAGAGGCACACACACACAAATATTTAATAAAAAAAAAAGAGCCTATAAAAAAATCATTTTTTATAAAACATGGAATTAATAAAAAGCAAATTTCTCTAACTGTACTCAACAGCAACAAAACAAAACAAAAGGATAAAAATGTCCTGAGGCTTACAATAAAACAAGACAACGATTATTCACTGACACCAAGTTTTACAAACTGGGGTTTTTAAAAAAAAATATTAATTTTAATGAGTCTTATTTCAGCTCTGAAAAACAGACGCCCCAAAAGGTATACAAAAAGCAATGTTAACCAACGGGGTGAAAAAAAACACCGGTTTACAATTACACAGACCCCGGGAACAGTACACACTGTAAAAACTTTTGAAAAGCATCTTTTTTCTTCTTCTTTTTTTTTTTTTTTAAACGTGATACACCTTCATGTTTTTAAAATTATTGAAATAAAACGGATAAATAAAAAAATTGTCACAAAATTTTTTCATTTTTAACAAAAATAATTTTAAACATACAAAAAAGGACAAAGTCTATACATTATATAATTTTAAAAAAACCAAAATTTTAGACACTGCAGCCCCCTTTCACTTTTTCTAGTTTTTTTTTTGTTTTGCTTTTTCTCTCCCCAATTTTCACCATTTTTTCCCCCACTTCAATATTTTTTTTTTCTTTTTTTTTTTACTCCAACAATCATTTTCCCTCTTTTAAAAAAAAATTCCATCTTTTCCCGCCGTATTAAAAAAAAATACATAAATTCCAAATCTGCATTTAAAAAAAAAACATCTTTCCACAAAATCTTGAGCATGAAATTCCCTTTAAACCTCTTCTTAAATTTTCTTCATTTTCATTACTATTCCCCTCAACTTTTATGTTAACAAAACATTGCAGAAAAAAATGCACAATTCCACAATCACTTCGTATTTTTTTTACTTTTCATCATCATTCCCCTCAAACAATTTCATAAACCATTTTACCATCATCAATCAATTTTTACAGTTCCATTTTTGGCCCATTCCATCAATTATTCTGTGTTTGATTTTCATCATTCATCAATCAAATCTTTAAAAAATTTGTGTTTTATATAAAAAAAAAATTTTATAAATCAATTTTTATCATCCTCAATTAATTTTTATCATTATCAATTTTGATCATCATTCCATCAGACATGGGTATTTTTTTTGTTTTCCCCTCATTAATTTTTTTTATCAATCCCCTTTCTATTAATTTCCAAAATTTTATCATTATTTAGTTAAAGTTTTAAAGTCTGTCCGAGCCTAAGGAATCAGGCCGGGCTTATTTTTGGTTTTGGGGGTTTGGTTTTTTAAAGGGAATGAAGTCTAGACTCCCCCCTGGATAGGACGTCAGTCTATCGCCCGGGTTAACCCCCCAACACAAGGGTTTGGGACCCTTTTACACCTGGGTTTTTGGGGGAGGAAATAGCCGAAGGTGCCTTTTCCCAAAGGGAAAAAAGCCATAGCCCAAAGCTGGGGGGAAAAAACGAACCCCCAACCTTTAGATTACGAACCAAAGCCCTAACCACTAACTACCGGCGGCTTCATCATAAAAAATCAATCAATTCTAAAATCATTGTTCACACCTCGTCAATTTTATAATTCAATTTTTACCATATCAACCACTTTTTCGATTTATTTTGATCTTCTACAACAATTTTATGATTCAAAATTTTTATCTTATTCCATCAATCACTTTGATTTTTTCAAATTTTATCATTATTTTTTCAATTTACCCCTATTTCAATTTCACGATCATTTCCCTCAAACACATCTAGATTCCATGTTCATCATATTCGTGAATTTTTCAAATTTCTGCCTAACCAAGAACCAACTGTGATGTCTAAAGTTTCATTTTTTATTGCGATTGTTAAGAACTGTTCCATAAGTGGTTCTGCTATATTCTTCGCTAGTGTGAAATGAAGAAGTGTAACAAACGACTGCTAGAGACCGGGCCAAAATTTGGTAAAAAAAAAAAAAAAAAAAAAAAAAAAAAGATGCAACAACTTGTAAACACGGTAACGTATGTGGTGAACCCGGCCTGTCAGAGCATTGCGTGAAGCAGAATATTAAAGCTCATGAAAAACTAAATAAGCGTGTCAAAAAAATTTACTGTGGCAAAACTGCTCCTCAACTTAGTTTTCATCATTCACAAAAACATATAAATAACACACTTTCAAACAAGAGTATTCAACTTTTTTTTTTTTTTTATCACATTTATATTTCAAAAGAAGGGAAAAAATAAAAGCTTCTAAAAATTCATTCACAAAATTCTACATAGCAGACACGACAGAACTTCCTCATCTTTCATCAAAGCAAAAAAACAATTTTTGAGACTTGCCAAACATTTTGGCAACAAACCATGTGATTAAAAAAAAAAAAACTTTACTTCATAACAAAATCTTTTTCAAAAAACCCAAAAAAAGTGTTCCAAAAAATGGATTCATTGCCAGGAATATATTCTAAATGGGGCACTGCCAGGCGCGCATTCAAAAAGACGTACAGCACAAATAATCTACACAAATAAAGTATTTTCTTTAAATCAACCCTTTTAACTGTTAACAGTTTTGCATTTTGCAGAGTGTACCCCATTCACCACCAAGGAATTTTCGTGTAAAATTTAGGCGTCTTCCCTAAAGTATTTAAAAAAAAAAAAAAAAAAAAGTAAAAAAAGCCATTCCTTTTTAGCTTGTATATTTGTTTTCCCCCTATGAGATATTTGAAAAAAAACAATTTTTGCCAGAAACAACTCTCGGGGCTGCATGTTATTTACAGCACTATACATGTTTTATCACTGTTTCGACAGACTAGCAACAAATTCCCATTTAAACCCTTTTTACCCACACAAAACAGCATTTCTAATCCTCCACCCCAAAGTAAACATTGAGTAGCGATGCTGAAAAGGGGTGGGTCAGAAAAATATTTTCAAAAATTTTTTGTTTCCTATGGATTTTTTGTGAACTTTGGGTGCAGTTGCAAAAAATATTCAAAGTACATTACATATACTTTAAAAAAACTTTTTTTTTTTTTTTTTTTTGTTTAAACAAACAAAAACGAAAAAAAAAAACAATCACGGTTTTAGCTTATTGTGAAATTGTTTTGGAAGTTGTTCGGTTTGAAAACAGTTTTTCAATATTGCAATCGTGTCAATTTTCAGCCTCAAAAATTTTGTTTTCATCTCCCACCCCACGAACCTCAACGTCTACTCACGTCTCACCATGAACCCCTTCTTTTGTACCTCAGAAATCAAAAAATTTTTTTAACGCCAATGTCGTTTGCATAAAAAACCAAAGTTTGGCACGTGGCCGGGAAAACCCAATTTTTCCCCCTTTAAAACCGCAGGTTAGCGAGGGTAAAACCAAAAACAAATCACCAAAAAAACTAAAAAAAAGTGACAAGACATAAAAATCCTTCATTCGCTTGGGGAAAAAAGGAGTAAGTACGGGGGACTCGTGCCAGGGAAAGAAAAGGTTTTTTTAAAGCTAAAAATAGGGAGAAAATTAACAGGTTCAAGGGGAAGGGGGTTCAAACCTGTGACCCCTCACTTGGCTTAATGGGACCTTTCCCAAAAGGACACCCCAAAAGTAATTTTGACTTAATTTTTGAATACAAATTTAGTCAAAATTAGGCGTACACCAACAGTACACTGCAACTCGCTGGGCCCCACAAAAATCATCGAATATTTCATCGTTTTTAAAAAATAAAAAATTTTTGCAACATTTTACTCCTATCTGTTGGTTCAAAGATATACAAAAATAAAAAGGTTTTTTAAAATTTTATATAAAATTAATTTATTGTAGGTTACTAATGCATTATAAATAAAAAGGGGGTTTTAATCAATATTTTCCCCAAAGTGGAAAGTCTGAAGTGGAAGAATTTTTATTTTAAAAACGAAAAACAAAAAAACACCCCCTCCCTCCCCAAATCTTCCAACCCCCCCAACCCCCTAAAAAAAACAAAACCCAACCCCCCAACATCTAACTTAAAAAGCAAAAAGAAACAAAATCCAAATTCGAACTCTCCTATTCTACTGCTCAATATGTTTCCCCAGCTTTACACTACAAATACAAAGTTTAAAAAAAATTTTCCTTTTTATTCTCCCCGGGAAAAAATTATCCCTCTTCAATCAAGGATTTACTTAAATTTATTCTTTGATTTTTACAGTGAAAAAAAAAAAAAGAAAAATTTAAAAAAACTTTGCAAATTTGGCCTTTTTTTGGGGGGTTTTAAAAACCCCCACACAACCCTATTTCACTTTCCCTCCCCCCTGCTTTTCCCAAAAAAACCACACCACAACACACACACACACAACACCCCCCCAACACACCAAACACCACACACACA
>JASPKP010008981.1:0-5000 GCA_030674155.1 Stramonita haemastoma
CACACACACACCCAAAAACCCAAACCACCCCACCACACACACAACACACACACACACACACACCCACACAACACACAACACCACACACCACACACACCAAAACATACACAAAACACACACACACACACCACACATACCCACCCACAACCCCCACACACACACGGACCCACACACAGACACAACACAACACACACACACACACACACACACACACACACACACACAAAACCACACACACACACACCACACACCCCCACCCACCCATACCCACCCACCACCCCCACACACACACAAAACAAACCACACACACACACCCAAAACACACACAAACACAACACAAAACCCCCACCCCAAAACCCCACACACACACAAACACACACACACACCATACCCCCCCACCCCCCCCCCCCCCACCCCCCACACACACACACACACACACACAACATACCACACACCAAAAAACACACACAACACACACACACCACACACACCCCCAAACAAAACCACACACACACCACACACACACAAAACCCACCTCACACACACACACCCCCACAAAAACCACACCAACACACACACACACACATTCCGGTGACAATTTTCAAACAGGGGGCAAAATACCCCCTTCTTTCCGGCCAAAGCAAGCCAGGCTTTTGTCACCCCATAGCGTGTGGGGGGGGAAAAGAAGGGGGATGGGGGGTGGTGACGTGGGAAGAAGGACATACGTGGAGGAGAGAGTGGGGGGGGGGTGTAATGGTGTGTAGGAGAGGAGAAAAAGGGATGATGGTGGTGGTGGTGGGGGGGGTGGTGGTTTGGGGGTGGGGGGAGGTGTCATTCTTTATTCACTGTTGCTTTCCTCGCTCTTTTTTTCTTCTTCTTCTTTTTCCCGCTTATTTCTGTTTTCCCCCCTTTGGCAACTGGCGATTCTGGGTTTCGGGGAAAAGAAAAAAAACAGAATGAGAAGGAATGGTTTTAAAAATAGATAATAGATAGATAAAATAATAAATAAAATAGAAGAGAGAGAGAGAGAGAGAAGAGAGAGAGAGAGGGAGAAGAGAGAAGAGAGAAGAGAAGGAGAGAGAGAGAGAGAGATATGGAAAACAATAGACAGACAGACAGACGAAACAGACAAAAACAGACACAGAGAGACAAACAGAAAAGAGAGACAAGACAGTTAGCAGGAAGAGAGAGAGAGAAGAAGAGACTCAAAGAGACAGAGACAGACAAAGAACAGAACAGACCAGAAAACAGAAGACAGAAAAAGACTCAGAAGAGACAAGAGACTGACGAAGAGAGAGACAAGAAGAAGAGACGAGAAACAAGAGACAGAGAATAGAAACAGAGAGCACTTTTGCCAAAAATAGGAGCGATAACCTGCTAGAGCAACCACCTCCTAGAAAGCGGGAAAACCCGGGGGCGAAGTGCAGGTAATTCATTTCCGTTTTTTGCCCCAAAACTTTTCTCCCACCACTAGACCTAAAGGAGGGCGGGGCCTAATCTTTCAAAGAACAAAACCGAGATCCCTGTAAAAAACCCATTTGGGGGCAGGAAAAAACCCAAAGGGAACAAGAATAGTTTTCCTTGGGAAAAATTTTCCCCAATAAAAGCCCCACTGATAGGGAAAAAAAATGCCACGCAGGGAGGGGAAAAGGAAAAAAAAAAAATAATGGTGGCGCTTCATTTTTGGCGATGCCTCTGCCTGGGAAGAGCCGCGGGAATTCACCCCAGAAAAAAACTCATGGGTTAAAGTGGTTTGACAAAATAAGATAACCAGCGTTTCTGACTAAAACAGTAATACGGTTCTACTACTACTACTACACTACTACTACTTTTCACTACTAAAAAACTACTCTACTACTACTGCGCTGCTGCGCGGGTGCTGCTGCTGCGCTGCTGCTGCTACACAACTACTACCACTACACGCATTAAAAACTACTACTACTAAACACAACTACTACTACAACTACTACTACTACTACTCAGCTTGCTCTGCTGCTGCTGCTGCACTACCTCTGCGCTGCTGGCTGCTGCTGCTAGCTGCGCGTTTCTGCCCATTTTGTTGCGCTACTTTTACTACTACCACTACTACATTACTGCTGCTGCTATTCTAGGGGCTGCTACCTTTAATAACCGATACTGTTTTTTTTTTACGGCTGCTAAAACACGTTAAGCATCTGAAAAGCCCCGATACACTACAAATTTTTCCACTGCTGCTGCTTTTTTGCTGCTACTTTACGCTACTACTTCCACAACTATTTTTTTGGTTTGTTTCTTCTTTAAGAAAAAAAAAACCATATTATGTTATGAACACTACATTGTACACTGCTCTGCTGCTGCTGCTGCTGTTTGTTTTTTTCATTTTCCCCCCCGGGGGAAAGCCACTGTATTAAACACATGCACTGGTACAGAGAGAGCACATAAGGCTGCAGAGGTACACAAGGCATGCAAAATTTATTCCGAGCCCGCAGACAGAAGGGGCTGTAAATACCCAAGGCTTGCTACATCAGAGGGGGCTACATAGACCAAACTCTGTCCTCGCTGGCTGCACCAGAACGGTCATGATGGATGTTTGCTGTTGTTATCATCATCATCGTCGTCGCGTCTCGCATCACAACATCATCATCATCATCACATCATCACACATCATCATCATATCACCACCACCACCACCATCCACCACCACCCCACCACCACCACCACCACCCCCCATCGACGTCGACGTCACTCGCGTCGTCATCATCACACACATCATCACACATCATTATCATCACACACACACCATACCATAATCATCTTTATCATCATCATTCTTCAAAAATCTAGTTATAAAAACTTTCCCCTTAAAAATAAAAAGGTTATTGGCAGTCCAGAGATGTGGAGTAAAAAAAAACAAAAAAAAAACACCTCCACCAAAAACGGGGCATTAAAACGTTTAAAGGAAAAGAAAAAAAACGGGAAAAGCTTTGACAGGGGGAGGGGGGTTGGGAGGTAGCCACTAACTATACAACTTAGAAAAACCCCAAACAAGTGAAGGTGGAAGAAAACTTTTATTTTCCTACAGTCACAGAAAACGGCACCAGCATATCTCAAAGACTGCGAGCCCCCCAGAAAAAGTAAGTGGGGGAGGGATGCTAGCTAGTTTTCTCTAGCCTATACTAAAAGGCCTAATACAGAGCAACAAACCATGCCAGACACAGCACAGCAGCCAGCCTCCGGGTTGGGAAAAAGGATAGGAGGGGGGAGACAGTGAGAGCTAGCTGCCCGGGTGGGGCGGAAACCACTGACCCCTTTGGGTGCTGTTTTGGTGGGGTTGGTGTTGTGTGGCGGAGCTGGCCTGGCCATTGTTACGGAGGGTTTACATCCCCCCCTCTCTAACGTGCTTTTAGAGTCCTGTCCTCGTTTATCTCTTTTGTTTGTTTGTTTGTTTGTTTTTCGGTCTGTGATGTTTGCCTCTTTTTCACATTCATGCATCAAATACAGACACGACACGACACACACACACACACACACCACACCACACACACACACGGACACACACACACACACACACCATTACACTGAAAACATACAGACTATCACACAAACACACACACATACACACCACAAACCACAGCCCCCAAAAAACACCCAAACACACACAACACCACACACACCACACAACACACCCCACAAAACACACAAACCCCCAAAAAAACACACAACACACACACACACCCCCCCCCCAAACCCAAAAAACACACCCCAAACAAAACCCCCCCCCCACACACACACAACCACACACCCCCCACACACACACACACACACACACAAACCCAACACACACACAAATGACCCCCCTCCTCTTGGGTGGGCTATGGGGCCCGAAAATGACCGACCAAATTTAAAAAAAACGGGGACAGGAACTTGCCAGAAAAAAGGGCCCAACCGATGCTGAGATGGGCCCATTTGGGGAAAAAGGGGGGGGGGAGAGGGGGAGGGGGTTTTGGGGGGGGGGAGGGCAGACTCAACACGGAAAGGGGGCTAAAAAGGCCCGAGAAGGGAAAAAAAAAGACAAGAAGTTTGGGCGGGGAAAAGGGGGCGAAGAAGAAGAAAAAAAAGAAGAAAAGAAGAAAGAAAAAAGAAGAAAAAGAAAAGAAGAAAAAAAGAAAAAGGGGGAAAGGGGAGGAGGGAAGGGGGGAGGGGAAGGGGGAAAAAAGAAAAAAGAAGAAAAAAAAGAAGAAGAAAAAAGAAGAAAAAAAAAGAATGCAAAAAAGGAAGAAGAAGAAAAGAAGAAGAAAAAAGAAAAAAAGAAGAAGAAGAAGAAAAAAAAAAGAAGAAGAAGAAGAAAAAAAAGAAGAAAAAGAAGAAAAAAAGAAAAAAAAAGAAAAAAAAAGAAAAAAGAAAAAAAGAAAAAGGAAGAAAAAAGGGGAACCGCCCCCCCCCCCCCGGAAAAAAAAAAAGGGCAGAAAGTTTGAAAGGCCCCCAAATTTCCCCAAAAACCTGCCAACCCAACTTAAAAATCGACCATAGCCCTCGTAACCCTTTTTCTTCCGGGGTTTTTAAGCCCCAACCAAACAACTTTTGGGGTTGGGCTTTCCCTTAAAACAAAAAAAAACTTTGCGCTCCCTTAAAAAACCCGAAAATCAGGCCCCGCCCCTTTTATTTCAGCAAAGGGAAAAAAAAAGTTATTTTTTTTCAATTTTTCTGTAAAAAAAAAAAGGGCAGGAGAGTGGAAATAAGAAACCAAAAAAACAACAAAAAGGAATGGGCAGGAAAAAACAAAAAAAAAAAAGAGGGAGGGAAAAAGGAGAGGGGTAAAAAAAAGGGGATTTCAAGGACAGAAAATTTTTAGGAGGTGAAAGCGTTTTTCTGACAACCCCCGGAATTCCCATAGGGGGGCCTTGTAAAAGAAAACCACTTTCGACAGGGAAAATGGAAATGGACGCTTCACACAAACCCCAAAACATTTCCTTTTTTTTCCTCTAGAAAAGGGGAAAAAAAATCCCCCATACTGATGCACT
>JASPKP010008982.1:0-10902 GCA_030674155.1 Stramonita haemastoma
AATTTTAATAAATTTTGATATACGTTTGCAGATTGTAAACATTGAGCTTTATTTATTTTTTAAACCTAACTACCATTGAAGAGAGATTGACAAGCTCATGTATGCATGCATTGAAAATGCACTGTAGCACTACAGACTGGTATGATATATATATATATATATATAAGATAGAGAGAGAGAGAGAGAGAGAGAGAGAGAGAGAGAGAGAGAGAGAGGGGGGGTGGAGTGGGTGGGTGGATGGGATGGATGTGGATGGATGGATGGATGGATGGATGGATGGATGGATGGATGGATGAGATAGATAGATAGATAGATAGATAGATAGATAGATAGATAGATATTTGAGAGAGAGAGAGAAAACACTGAACACGAACACTGAAAAGTTTTATTGTACATCGGCCTTAGGCCATTATACAAAACATGTTTGAGGCAGGGGGAAGGTAAACATCATAGTAGAAAACAATTCCATCCATTCATCATTTCCAATTCTGCAATTACATGAGTCACATTCAATGCCCTCTAGTTAACATCATCCCCATCATCATTTTTATCAAGTATATAATCACTGCCATCAGCATCGTCATTATCCATATCTACAGCTGCAGCAAGTATATCAATATCGCCATCATTACTGTCATCATCTACGTCATCATTGTCAAAATCATTCTCTTCGTCATCTGCACTATCATCCTCCTCTTCAACCTATATAATTATCATCGTCACGGTTATCATCTTCAGTGTCTACACAATAGTCACGATCATAATCCTCGTCTTCTTCATCACTGTTTCCATCGTCATCTTTAACTTCTTCATCACAGTCACCATTGCCACAGTCACTTTCCACACCTACACCATCGTTACCATCATCACCTTTAGTAACCAAATCATCATACCATCATCACCATTAGTGATCACATCATCATTACCATCATCATCATCATTAGTATTCATATCCTGATAACCATCAGTACCTCCTTCAACGGTTCTACCATCTACATCCTCCTCTATAATCACCACCTTCCATACTTACATCACCATCAGTATCATCTTCAGAATTCAACATTTACATCACCACCATCAGTATCATCTTCAGAATTCAACATTTACATCACCATCACCAATCTCTTCAACATTTAAATCACCATCATCTTCAGCATTTACATCACCATCACCTTTATCTCCCACATTTACATCACCATCGTCTTCAGCATTTTCACCCCCATCACCATCCTCTTCAACATTTACATCACCATAATCATCATCTTCAGCATTTCCATCACCATCATCTTCAACATTTCCATCACCAGCACCATCATCTTCAGCATTTACATTACCATTATTTTCAACGTTTACATCACCAACATCTTCAGCATTTCCATCACTAGCATCATTAGCATTTACATCACCATCATCTTCAGCATTTACATTCACCATCATCTTCAGCATTTACAATCACCATCATCTTCAGCATTTATATCACTATCATCTTCAGCATTTACATCACCATCATCTTCAGCATTTACATCACCATCATCTTCAGCATTTACAACACCAGCACCATCATCTTCAGCATTTACATCACCATCATCTTCAGCATTTACATCACAAGCACCATCCTCTTCAGCATTAACATCACCATCATCTTCAGCATTTACATCACCATCAGCTTCAGCATTTACATCACCATCATCTTCAGCATTTACATCACCAGCATCTTCAGCATTTACATCACCAGCATCTTCAGCATTTTCATCACCATCCATCTTCACATTTACATCACCATCATCTTCAGCATTTTACATCACCATCATCTTCAGCATTTACATCACCATCATCTTCAGCATTTTATCACCATCATCTTCAGCATTTATCACCATCATCTTCAGCATTTATATCCCATCATCTTCAGCATTTACAACAACACCATCATCTTCAGCATTTACATCACCATCATCTTCAGCATTTACATCACAGCACATCATCTTCAGCATTAACATCACCATCATCTTCAGCATTTTACATCACCATCATCTTCAGCATTTATATCATCCATCCATAATCTTCACATTTACATCACAAACACCATCATCTTCAGCATTTACATCACAATCACCATAATCTTCAACATTCACATCACAATCACCATTATCTTCAACATTTATACCACCAGCACTATCATCTTCAACATTAACATCACAATCACCATCATCTTCAACATTTACTCACAATCACCATCACCTTCAACATTCATTACAATCAATCCTTCAACATTTACATCACAATCACCATTATCTTCAACATTTACACCACCAGCACTATCATCTTCAACATTTACATCACCATCACCATCCTCTTCAACATTTACATCACCATCTTCTTCAGCATTTGCATAACCAGCATCTTCAGCATTTAATCACCATCATCTTCAGCATTTACATCACCAGCGTCATCCTCTTCAACATTTACATCACCAGCATCTTCAACATTTACATCACCATCACCATCATCTTCAACATTTACATCACCATCACCTTCAACATTACATCGCCAGCATCTTCAGCATTTACATCACCATCACCATCATCTTCAACATTTACATCACCATCATCTTCAGCATTCACATCGCCAGCACCATCATCTTAAACATTCACACCACCTTCATCTTCAACATTTACATCACCAGCACCATCATCTTCAACATTTACGTCACCATCACCATCACCATCATTTTTAACATTCACATCACCATCACCTTCAACATTTATATCACCAACACCATCCTTTTCAACATTTACATCCCCAGCACCATCATCTTCAGCATTTATAACACCATCATCTTCAACATTTGCACCACCAGCACCATCATCTTCAACGTTTACACCACCAGCATCATAAATATGTCCACCACTATGCCCACCATCATCACCTGGTTACTATTATCAGAATGACCATCCCGCTGCACAACAGCCCACATGAAAATGGATTCTGATACAGCTCGATCTGTCTATGTCGGCCTCCCTCAACAGAACACTCTCACATATCATTATACATGGTTACAAAACATAATAAGGGCAAGGAACATCCAGTGTTTCAATCGCAATTAAAAAAGAATCAAACAAAATTGTCATATTGACATCATCATCCTTGCAGTAACAAAATCACCACCAACGCATTTGGGAATCAACAAAAGTATTAGGCCAAGCCCAAATAGAATAGCAAATTTAAATGACACACCTCTTTCGTCTATTGACAGAATGGAAAACATACCGGGAAACACCATGCATCTGATGGGGATTTTTTTACTTCCAACAAAACATGTAGAGAAAATTGAGCTAAATCACCAAGGAACTTAGCTCTAAGATCAGAGTACATGGGGCAGTCAAACAAAAAGTGCATTTCATTTTCAGTCATTGACTTACAAAAAGGACAGGTTTTATCTTGCAAAGAGTCACTATACCGATGAATATTTGCATTTAAAGGCAGGACGTTAAATCTAACCTGGGCAATAGCTACCCTGAAGCAATAAGTATCAACATCGTGTATGTATTTTTCACTTTCAAAAATCATTTTAAAGGATCTATAACTTTCATATTTATCCCGATCTCTAACTGTAGAAGTCCATTCCTGAATAAAAAATATCAATAAGTCTCTGTTTAAACTGCTTCAAAAATGCTTTGGTATCGCCGACACCTTGTTGCAACCAGACAAAATGAAATCCTGTTTCACATAAAATTTCCCTGATTTTAGATACCCAACAAATTTTCCCATTTCTATCTAGATCAAGAAGCATCTCATATGCTTTATAGGGTAACCTTTCGTTTTCCATTTGAATAAGTCTGAACCAATATCTTAAAACTGATACACAAGAATTTACATAGAGAGGGTATCTTCCCAGATCACCATAAACCATCTTGTTAGGAGTTCTGACTGGGACACCTAAAAATCTTTTACAAGCTAACATGTGAACTTTCTCTAAATGATCTAGCTTATACAACCCCCAGATTTCAGATGAATAGAGTAAAACAGATTGTACTTTAGCATCAAATATTTTGAAAAAAGTATAGGCAGTCATTTCTTTATATTTCTGAAATGCTCTGTTTAATTGAATGGCTGCCTTTTTGCCTTTAACTATCAGATGTTCAGTACCTTTCTTCATACTAGTCATTGTTGTGAAATTAAACCCTAAGTAACAATAATTATTTACAACATCCAGCTTTCTTCCATCAAACACCCATTGTTCACGTCGCCCTAAATAACCCCCTTTTCTGAAAACCATAATTTTAGTTTTATCAGTATTTACGTTCAATTTCATTTCTTCACAACATTTATGTAATACATTTAGCTGATTTTGTAAGCCGTGTGGACTTGTTGACAATAAGGCCACATCATCAGCAAAAAGCAATATAAATAATTCCAAAAAGTCTGGTAGAATCTGGATACCATGTTTACCTTTAGCATTCATATGGTAAGATAACTGATTTATAAATACAGACAACAAAGTTGGGCTTAACACGCAGCCTTGCCGTACTCCAACAGGACAATGAAAAAATTCTGTAAACTCATCATTTGCACGTACACATGACAACAATGAAGAATACATTGATTTTAAGCACATCATAAACCTCCCTTTCACACCTTGTGTTTTCATACATTCCAAAATTTTTCCATGTTGTACAGAATCAAAAGCTTTTCTGAAATCCACAAAAGCAACACAAAGTTTTCTTCCTTTTTTTGAGTACATTTCTGAATAACTGCATATAAGTTAAATATCTGGTCAATAGTCGAATAACCTTTACGGAAACCTGCCTGGCTTTCAGAAATCATATTGTTATTTTCTAACCATTTATATAATCGTTTGTTCAAAATTGTTGTAAAACACTTTGAGATAATGCTTAATAATGATACACCCCTGTAATTATCTGTGTTGTCACGATTACCTTTTTTATGAATTGGAATTATTATAGCCTTAGACCACTCTTTTGGGTATATGCCAGATGAAAAAATGACATTGAACATCTTCATCAAAAAAGCTATCACATCCCTACTGCCAACCTTTAACATTTCAGCTGTTATACCATCTATTCCACTCGCTTTCCCCAATTTCAACTTGTGTATTGCTTCTAAGACTTCTAATTCGGATATGTCCCTATTTAAAATTTGTTCAGTGTCTTCCAATAAGTCTGCTGTAATGTTACTATTATCATCAATTCCATCATGACTTTGAAAAACATCTTTGAAATGAGTAAACCAGTTCTCAGTACTAATACTACTATATATTTTCTCAGTGTTTCCACATCCCATGCTTCTAACCTGACTCCAAAACTTTGGAGAATCATTTATGTTTTTCACTAAGGATTCAACTTTTTGCTTTCTGTAGTTTTGCTTCTTAGTTTTTAGTAATTTTTTGTACTGTTTCCTTTTCTCAACATACTCTATTCTGTCATCTTCATGTCTAGTTACTCTGAAATGGTTCAGTTTTGCTCGGCTTTCTTTTTTTAGCATTTGGCATTCATTATCAAACCACGGAGATTTCTTTATGTTGTGCATGCAAACCCTTTTGTTCATACAAGTACTGGCATCTTTTAAACATTTTACAAACATATCTAGGGCACTTTCTACATTGTGTTCTAGAGCATCTGTGGCCAACAAAAGTCTATTTTGGATCTCTTCGCTTCTTAAGGCATTAAGAAATTTGTCTTCTTTATCTTTACTCCATACAAGTTTATCATATGGCTCATTCTTCTTTGCATAGTCTGTAGGTTTTGAAAAGTTACAAGCAATCCCTACTTCCATACTGACTGGTAAATGATCAGACTCTGTCATATTTTCTACATTCAGAGAGAGTACATTAACAGCTGTAAATAAATCAAAGGATGCTATGAAATAATCTACTGTACTTGAACCAGATGGGGATATAAATGTGCAGCTATCATCAAAACCTGCTTCGCAGAGACCATTCAAAATAACACAGTCAAACATATTGCACAATTCAAGAAGTTGGTTACCAAACATGTTAGTATGCATATCTTGCGACTTCCTTAACAGTTCCGACTCAACAAATCCTTGAAAGGTTTTGAAATCATTGTCATCATTTGAAGCACTGCAGTTATAGTTATAAGTTTCTGTTCGAGCATTAAAGTCCCCCATTAGTAGAAGATGAAAATCATCATACTCACTTTGGAGGTCCAATATGCAGTTTTCCAAAACTTCTATCCCATAAATGTCATGTCTTGATTTCCAAAAAGGTGAGTCACTTGGAGGAATATATGAGCAAACAACAAAAACATCTTTGTCAACACCAACCAAATCTTTATACATCTTTAAAACAATAGTATTTTCATTTTCAACATCAACTTTTTCAAAAAAAGATGACAATGATTTCCTAACCAAAACAATTACTCTCCAGAGTACCTTCCCTGGTGTGAAAGCTTTCTAGCTTTTGAAACAAACAACAAATAATTATGAAAAACAGGAAAATCAACAACAGTTGCAATAAACGTTTCTGTTAGACAAATAATATCATACTTCAAAAGAAAACTAACAAAGTCTGCATTATCTAACTTTGGTAAAAGACCATGCACGTTGTAATTGAGAAATTTAACATGACTTTTATATACATTACGATCTGGAATTCTCATGTGCTGAACTGGCTCATGTAATCTGCTCTGTGTCGCATTAAGGTATACAGTTTTACCTGTTTCCTTACCATCACTTGTGGCCCGGCCAATTCCCTATTTTTTTGCACCTGCACGTGTATTTATCCCCTTAGTTTTTGTTTTTAACCGGGGATTCATACCTTTGTCCACGGCTCCTTCATCAGTGGCTAGCTTCTTGAAAGAATCCATGATGCTGCTCTGACGATGGGACCGAGCTGAGTCATTGTGCCTGGTTGCTGGATCTAGCACTTCCGTCTGCGTCTGGGTCTTGCAGTTTGTGCTGTGGACAAAGACTGAGCACTATGATTAGTTACATGCTTATATTGTGCGTTGGTAGTCTGTATGTCCAGCTGTTTGTCAGTGTTTGTGTCATCTGCTGTTTGAAGTTGGTCAGTGTTACGAGCCCTTTCTTTATTTTTAGTTGTACTTTCATTTTCTATGTTGTCGTCTGTGTCATCATCTGTTGCCTTGTCACTGACAGTACCTTCTGTCGACGCTGTAATATCTACATCTGGAATATCTTCTTGTACGTCATTGCCCACCATATCCTGTATGTCATTAAGATCCATGTCCACATCATCCCCATATGTTTTATCAGACCTACAAGGATTGTTATCTGTAACTGCATTACTGATACAGTCTTCACTGTCATTTGTTCTGTTGATTGTGGTCTTATGTTTTGTTCTCTCTCCTGCATGCCCAGTGCAATAGTCAGCCCCATCCACATGAGCCTTCTCCTCATCAATGTTTGGGTCACCACTGTCACTGAAGTCAAGGTCTTCTTGAGTGTCCAATCTATGCAGTCTGTTTTGCTGGTGCATTCTGAAACCAGCAGCTCTTCTGGTGCTACTTTGTCTTGAACATACTGGAGCAGCTCTGTTGGTATTACTGCCAGGTCCCTGAGGTTTGGTCCTCTCCTGTCCTGGGCTGCCTTTCATGTCCCACCACTTCACTGTAGGAATGGACACCTGGTACGACTGGTAATTCTCTGTCCACTCCCTGACTTTGGCAGAAGTTACTTTTCCCAAATTCTGTACCGACCTCTCTTGGATCAGTGTGGTAGTTCTCTCTCCTGACATTTCTTTTCTGCTCCTTGGAGTTTTGCTGATGAACCTTATAGTGTGGTCCAGACATTCTCTGGAGAGGTCTGCTGAATGACTGAGCCTGACAACCCTCATGTCCATAGGTTCTAGCTGGGCTTGGAGAAAGGTATGTTTGTGGATTCCTCTCCCTCTCCCACTGATGCCCATGGTCAGCGTACCTGCCCCCTGTATCCATCTTCCATCTGCCATAATTGCTGTTCTGGACAGAGGGCCAGTCCTCTTCCTGGGAACTAACCCTGTGTGGGAATTGTCGCCTGTGGTCTTGTAGCTGTGGATAAGGCTGTTTGTCTCTGATATGTAATTTGCCTCGATGTATATAGGCAATTTTACCTTGGCCCCGATGAAAATCAACTGTTTCTCTCTGGTGGACCGTGAGGTCAGAAGACACCTTGATTCCACTCTCACAAAGGTTGTCCCTAAAGTTCCTGTCACCTATCACCGCCATTTTGTCTGACCAGCGACAAAAGTGAACTATGATAGGGCGTGGTTGTTTCTCCATGCCTGTGGTCTTCCTACCCGGTAGGCTCTTGAGATGTCTTCCTTCTGCCAGTTAGGGTGAGGTCCATGATCATTCAGAATATCTATTATGTACTGAGTAGTTGTCTGGTCATCCTCCCTGTCCAGTTCTTCCACATTTAGAAATTTGACATTACATGCCTTCATGCTTTGCTCATTGGATTCCAGCTTTCTTTCCACTGTCTCCAAGCGGTCAAGAATTATCTGTCTGTCTTCCTGTAATTCCTGAATGGCTTCTTTGTTTTGCAGAGCACATTCTTTCAGTGTGTGCATTTCCTCAGGAAGTGTGACAGCCTGACATCAAGAGTGCTGAACTTTTCTTCAATACTGCTTTTTATACTGTTTGTATGAAGGAAGAGTCCTTGTTGAATTTGCGTAAAACGCCAATCCATCATTTGGATAACGTTTGGAGGGGGTGGTAAAAGTTTTTGTTGCGACATTATTCACTTTCTCATGTGCCTGTGATCAGTGGTTTGTTTATAAACATTAGATTACACACGTGCTAGGAAGCAGAAACAAGTTCATGGCTATACAGTTTGGGCACTCTCCTCTTAAAGCAAGTTGCACGTGCACTATTTGAATGGCACTGTTCCACCCTCCTGAGAGAGAGAGAGAGAAGAGAGAGAGAGAGAGAGAGAGAGAGAGAGAGAGAGAGAGAGAGAGAAGGAGAGAGAGAGAGAGAGAGATTTGATTTGATTTATTCTTTTATATCGAGGATAATGGAATAAGCACTCTTGTGCTTTTTTTCATCCAGTCCCCATCTGTATGCATTTTTGTAAATGTCATCTGTTCCCACCGGCACACGATGGCCTACTCTTACGAAAAGCGGAACAGGATTTAACGTGTGCGCAAGGTGTTCTGCGTGTTGTCACAGGGGGCCTGATTTAAAGTCTCATCTGAAGGACAGAGAGAGAGAGAGAGAGAGAGAGAGAGAGAGAGAGAGAGAGAGAGAGAGAGAGAGAGAGAGAGAGAGAGAGAGAAAATGACAATTGTTTATTTGTGATAAGCATTGATGCCCATTCACAAGGGGATGGTGGGATGGGGACTGGGCACAAAACACAGAAGCAATGAAAAGCATAACAGCAACAGCCCAAACATTCTTCATGACATGGTTTCCATATCATTGTTCTAAATAGATATACTGTCCTTCATCAGGTAACTTTTTCTCATGTTGTTAAACCTCACTGGAAGTTTACAAACATTAATTAAGATACATCTTTGTGAACATTTCCTTTCAACACAGCCGTAGTCTTAGTAGTGCTCTGTCTCATGTCAGGCATCATGGAGTGGACATTTTCAGCTTTCTCTGTTAATTGCTCTAATCTTTACAGTATATCTGCTATTGTTACAGTTTCTTGCATTTTGCAGCTGTCATTTCCGTCTTCCATATACTCCGCACACTCTGCTCCTGTTACATTATCTGCACACTCTTCCTCACTCTCACTGTCAGCACACTCTTCCCCACTCTCACACTCTGCACACTTTTTCTCTGTTATTTTCTGCACCCTCTTCCTCTCTGTCATTTTCTGCATGCATCTCATGGCTGTCATTTTCTGCATGCTTTACTTGATCTTCCACACCCTCATCCACCTTTCACAACCAGCTACGTCATTCACATTATCATGGACACACTTTTTGATTCCATTTAAACTACTACAGCCACACTCTTTTGCCACATTCATGATTTCACCACAAAACTCATTTCTGACCTTTTTATCATAGGAAATGGTCACTGTCTGTCTGTCTGTGTCAGTCTGCACCATGTCAATACATGTTGTCTTTCAAAGTGGATGGGCCAGAACATCACACTGTTGTGATTCGCTTGACTGGGCCGCCATTCCCCTGTTGCTCTGGTTCAACATGAAATGTATCGAAAGAAGTGCCTGTCTCAGGTGAGCACAGACAGAAGGAGAGCGAAAAGTATAGAACAAAGAACGTAAAGAAAGTGAATGACCAAGTTTCTTTCCCCTCTTGATCTCTGTGGTGGAGCGTCCATCTTTTGTGAGGGTAGCCCCAAGATATTTGAAAGCCTCTACTTCTTCCAGTTACTGGCCTGTTCATGTAGATCTGTGCTGTGGTGTCGTTTGCACTGTTGACCAGTACTTTACTTTTTTCTGTGCTGACTTTTCTGTGCTGACTTTTCTGTGAAAGACATTATTCCCTAGAATTTATTTTCATTTTATTTTTATATTTGAATCTTTGATCAGTCCTTTTCAAAATGATTGAGACTTGGTACCTGCATTTGTTTTTCCTCCACTATTTATTCCTCCAATAATAATTATTATTTATTTATTTATTTATTTAATGCTACCGATGTTGTATGTTAATGTTTGGCAGCATCCCTTGCAACGCGATGGTCAGTACCCATGTCAGTACACCGTCAGACAGAAAGAGCTGCTGAGGGGTGCCTGCTTCGCCTGAGTGTGCCTTCAAGACAAATCAAGCTCACCTTCTGCTCCTGTAATGCAGTAATAGTTCGGCTACGT
This sequence comes from Stramonita haemastoma, assembly GCA_030674155.1. Taxonomy (NCBI): domain Eukaryota; kingdom Metazoa; phylum Mollusca; class Gastropoda; order Neogastropoda; family Muricidae; genus Stramonita; species Stramonita haemastoma. Next base: position 10,762 of record JASPKP010008982.1, read on the forward strand.
CGGTACGTTGATGGAATATGTGTCCGGCTCTACCCTCCAGAATACAAGTGCAATACAGCAGAACCCAAGGAGATTTACACCTTACCAAGACAAGCTGTGGTGTACGTGTCGTCTGACCGCTTTAAAACTGCCAACTACAGC
>JASPKP010008984.1:2500-10899 GCA_030674155.1 Stramonita haemastoma
GTGTTAGCGTGCGAATGTGTGTGTGTGAGTGTGCGTGCGTGTGTGTATGTGTGTGGATGTATGCATGTCTATGTGTGCATGTGTGTTCTTATGTGCGCATGCGTACGTGAATACGTGTGTGCACGCGCACGCATGTGTGTGTATGTGTACATGTGTGCACTTGTAGGTGGGTGGGTGTGCACGCCAGAGCATGCAGGTGTGCAAAAAGACCAAAGAGAGAATTGTTTTGCCATGAAGAGAAGCAACTCTTGTATTCCAGTGTGTGTTTTTAAAGCCGAGTTATGTCCCCTCTCCTGAGGACTTCAATGTTGGAGATCATATATTATTATGGTGTATACAAGGAAGAAAAGAAATTGGGTTTGAGGGGGAAATAATCCATTATTGACTCCTTGTTGGATTGTTTCATACACTGATGTGTTAACTGACTTGTTCATTCACTAACTGACTGACTGACTAACTAACTGACTGACTATTTAACCGACTGATTGATCTGGAGTTAACATGAGTGCATACTCAACTCCCTCCAAAAGTCCTTCGGATGAGACTATAAACCCAAGGCCAGGAGTGCGAACACACGCAGAACATCTTGCACACACGTTAAAACCTGTTACGCTTTTTGGAAGAGTAGGTCATTGTGTGCTGGTGAGCACTGATGAAAAAAATTACAAAACAGCATACACACAGGGACTGGAGGTAAAAAAGAACACGAGTGCTTATTCCATTATCCTCGAAAATAAAAGAAACAATAAATAGTTAAATAGATAAATAAATACATTTGGTAACACTTTTAAGTTAAACAAAATCACCTTGAAAGATCTGTAAAGAAGTTACAAGATAATTATATTCCTGTGACCTGTTTACCTTACTTAACTGTCATCTCCTGGAAAAAAGCAAACAATTTAATATCTTATGTATGAATAGCACAATTTTATAATCATCAAAGTTCAAGGAAACACACACACACACACACACACACACACACACACACACACACACACACGTACACACACACACATGCACAAAATTTAACACACACACACACACATCACACACACACACACACACACAACACACATCACACACACACACACACACACACACACACACACACACACACACACAAACACACACACACTATTGCCCCCCCCCCCCTCCTCCCTCCTCTAATATCACTTTAAGTGTACAGACATAAAATCAAAGACACACACACACACACACACACACACACACACACACACACACACACACACACACACACAGAGTATAACTTTGCTTTTTTCCTGGTGGTGCAAACGTGTCCTATTTGCTGCATGCAGGATTTCTTTACAGTTTTCTTGTCAAAAAACTTTGAAGTAAACATGACCCACTTATGTCCCTGATATAACTATCATCTTCCTGCTAACTGGCAGAGTGAACCTCGTGATTGTTTGGGAAGGTTTGCACTTTAACAGTGACTTTGACCTTCAACTGAACGAGTTTCTGATTGGCTAAAACTGGAAATACGGTCAGTGGAATTTTTTTTTTTAATGTTATCTGCATACAATTTAAAAAAATATATATTCCAAAAGCAACCTCTGAACAAAGACATCATTGTTTTAAATTCAAATTTTGTTATGGCAGCTCCCAGAAAATTGCATTTCATTTCATACCACTTTGAGTCACAGCAGATTTAAATTCAGGCTGCCCTACCTGGGTGAATGTGTCGCCACAAGAGTAGCGCCATCCATTTTTTTTCTTTTCCTGTCTGCAACTGTGTTTGTTTACATATCAGAGTCGCTCTTTTCTACAGAATTTTGCTATCAAAGTCGCTCATGTTATCATTTCTTTCTGAAAGAAAACAAGTCGTTTCTGATAAAGGTAAGACATCGACAGTACTATCCAATAACTATGGCGTCCCCCAGGGATCTGTTTTAGGACCTATTCTTTTTTCTATATATATAAATGACTTACCTTATCTCTAAACACACAGTGCGAGTTATTTGCAGATGATACAACTATCCATACCAATCATTCTCAATTGAATGAAGTTACATCTGCTCTGCAAGAAAGTATTCACCGCCTGCTTCGATGGTCAGAGTTAAATCACATGAGTCTTCATCCCAAAAAAACTAAGTACTTAATTATAACAACTCGACAAAAGCGACAAAATCTTCCAAACTATTCTACGGCTATCTATATTAATAACAACAAAATTGATGAAGTAGACCATCATAAAATTCTCGGAATTACAATTGACAATAACCTTTCTTGGATGTACCATATCTCTGCATTATGCAAAAAAGTATCAAAATGTGTACACCAGTTATCTAAAATAAAGCATTTCTTAGACCTAAACGCTAGGAAAATGTTTTTCAATGCATATATTATATCCCATATGAGTTATGCTTCAACGATTTGGGATTCGGCTAGCGCAAATGTTCTCAAGCCATTGTTCAGTGTGCATAGACGAGCTTTAAAACTTGTTCTTTTAAAATCTTCATCATTAACCATTTCTGACTATAAAGCACTTGACATTCTTCCATTAAAATCCAAGCTTAAGCATAATAAGGCAGTGTTTATGTATAAAATCATGTCTGGTTTAGCTCCCCCTACTTCAAAACAGATTCACGATCAATGTCAATCGTCATGCCAATAAGATAATGGTGCCACTTCCAAGAATTGACTTATTTAAATCCACTCTCACATACTCTGGTGGAACACTGTGGAATGAGATATCAACCCTCAACCTTCACAAAGCTTGCAGTGTTTCTGTTTTTAAAAAAATCTATCACGTACATCTTATGGACAATATATCACTATTTTGATGAAATGGATTTTATTTCGTAACACAATTGATAACTAATTCCATGTAATTTCAATCATGTGTAAGTATTATGTCAACTCTTGACCACCACCCCCCAATACTTTTGTCCCCTCTTATTCTTGCCTCCTTCTCTTTCTCTCCCCCACCCTCCCCGCTCTACACCCCTCTCGCTCCAGGGTTGTCTTTTGTCTCTCTCTGTCTTCCTGCCTATCTCTCTGTCTGTTCTACTGGCTCCCTGTCTGTTTTTTTGTTGTTGTTGTTGTTGTTGTTGTTGTTGTTGTCTGTCTGTCTGTCTGTCTGTCTGTCTGTCTGTCTGTCTGTCTGTCTGTCTCTCTCTCTCTCTCTCTCTTCCTCTCCCCTCTCTCTCTCCCATTCTTCTTTCCCCCTTCCCCACCCCTTCTCTCTTTCCCCCACCATTATGTCTGTCTCTTGTGTAAAGCGTTTCTATTTCACTGAACTGTCCAGGTGCACATTGTATCTCAGATTTATGATGAAGCCCTTGCATAATCTTGTGTATGTTATGATTTTGCTCACTTAACATAAGTAGGTACTAACTTGCATAATTGTAGTTCTTATTGTTTCCCTGATCCTTCTTTTTCTCTCCTTCCACCTCCTCTTGCTCCTCCTCTCTCTCTTTCCTTCTATTCTGTTTTTCTCTTTTCTTTGTCCATTTCTTCTTACCCTCTTCAGGAGCTGAAAAAGATAATAACAGCCCGCACCTTATTCCTCTCACTCACTCCCTCTCTCTCTTTTTAAATGTTATAGCTTTATACTCATTATGCTCAAATCATACGATTGGTTGATTTATTCACAAATTTTGATTTTCATAGCTTTATAATTGAATTACGTGTTTGGATTGATTGGTTGATTGATTCACTTTTTTATTTTATTTATTTATTTATTTATTTAATTTTTTTATGAGGGCTGGATGAAAACAAGCCACCATTGTGCTTAATCTTTTCCCTCAATAAAAATGTTCATTCATTCAAAATGTTCATTCTTTTCTACAGAATTTTGCTATGGATAATTCCCTTGATGTCGTGGGTTTTTCCACGTGCCCTAAATCATTATGTGCCACACAGGGGACCTAGGTTTATCCTCTCATCCAAAAGACTAGCACCCAGACCCTCACTCATGGTCTAATGGATGGGGGAAAAGTTTGGGGCCCAAACGGGGTTCTAACTACGCATACTTCCAACCCAGACTTTTTATTTTCTAAGCAGGAGTGTTATCTCTTTCAAATTTAAAACACTTTACTATCTTGTCTGCATAGACAGTGAAATTCAAGCGGGTGCAAGCCATACATTAAAACAGTCAACACATAAATATCTAATATCAGGTAGAAAATACCAACAACACAGTAGACGAACACCAGAATGCACGCACACTCATTACAATATAAAAAGCAACAACAAATCAGCAATACCTTAGGCAGTCAAGAACTCCCCAAGTAAATTCACAAACTCTCATAATTATGGCACCAGAATGCCCACACATCTACACACACACAGATCGCACACACACACACACCTACACACACACACACACACACACACACACACACACACACACACACACACACACACACACAGATCGCACACACAGATCGCACACACACACACACACACACACACACACACAACCACACACACACACACACACTCACACATTGGAAACATTCGTGCCCATTTATATGGCATAAACCAAATTGTTATAACATGATGAATGACAAGACAAAATTAATATGATTAAAACCACTTCCTTATATGACTGCCACTTTATCTCCCTCGTTGTACTGTTCCCTGTAGGACAGGGTTTGGACAGTTCAGATATTCGTGTGACATGCCCTGCAACTTTAGTTTGCATTTTTCACTGGTCAGGAGCTTTTCACATAATCCCAGGGCCTTTACAATTCTGGTTTTCACTGCCTCGTTAGTGATGTGATCTCTGTATGAGATACCAAGGAGTTTGCAAAAGTTTTTCATCTGCATTGCCTGTGTCCTTATTTATGGTTAACGTCAGAATTTAAAAAAAGAAAGGGTTTTTTCAAAAAGGAAGTATATTTACAAGCAGACAAAAGAAGTCAAACAGGAAGTATTGTTGTCATACTGTCAAACAATTGTAGCCCTGTAGATAGACAGACATAGGCACAGAGATGGAGAGAGAGACAGAGAGAGAGAGAGATATCTTATGTATTTATTTATTTATTTATTTATTTATTTATTTATTCTTTTATATCGAGGATAACAGAATAAGCAATCATGTGCTTTTTTTCGTCCGGTCCCCGTGTGTATGCAGTTTTTGTAAATATTGTCATCTGTTCCCACCGGCACACGATGGCCTACTCTTACGAAAAGCGGAACAGGATTTAACGTGTGCGCAAGATGTTCTGCGTGCGTTCGCACACGGGGCCTCGGCTTAAAGTCTCATCCGAAGGACTTTTGGGGAGAGTGGAGTCGGCACTGATGTTAACTCCAGGAGAAAAATTTCCTCGACCGGACTCGAACCCCGGTCGTCAAATTGCCAGCGCAATGTTCTGACCACTAGGCTATCCGTCCCCCTAGGCTATCCGTCTATCCGCTAGACAGACAGACACAGAGAGAGAGAGAGGAGAGAGAGAGAGAGAGAGAGAGAGAGAGAGAGAGAGAGAGGAGGAGAGAGAGAGAGAGAGACAGACAGACAGACAGACAGACAGACAGACAGACAGACAAGATAGACAGACAGACAGTCAGACACAGACAAACAAAGACAGAGAGAGAGAGAGGGGGGGTTGATCACAGAGAAATCCAATCAATTCAAATTCTTTTATTTAGAGGTTAATGATCAAGCACTCATGTACTTCTTTCACATCCAGTCCCCGCCCTATCAGGGATATATCATGAAAATAAACAATAATAAAGAACAACCCAAATACAAAAATAAAATTCTTCCAACAGAAACCAAAACAAACCAATCAAACAAAAACAAAAGAGAAACCCGACTTCTAAACAATTGAATACAACAACAACCAAACAGATAACAACCATAGCCAACAACAACAACAACCAAATAGATAACAACCATAGCCAACAACAACAACAACCAAATAGATAACAACCATAGCCAACAACAACAACAACAACCAAATAGATAACAACCATAGCCAACAACAACAACAACAACCAAATAGATAACAACCATAGCCAACAACAACAACAACAACCAAATAGATAACAACCATAGCCAACAACAACAACAACAACCAAATAGATAACAACCATAGCCAACAACAACAACAACAACCAAATAGATAACAACCATAGCCAACAACAACAACAACAACCAAATAGATAACAACCATAGCCAACAACAACAACAACAAAAGCAGGGGAAAAAGCAACCCTCCCTCCCGAAAGAGAGGAGAGAGAGAGAAGAGAGAGAGAGAGAGAGAGAGAGAGAGAGAGAGAGAGGAGAGAGAGAGAGGAGAGAGAGAGAGAGAGAGAGAGAGAGAGAGTGAGAGAGAGAGGAGAGAGGGACAGACAGACAGACAGACAGACAGACAGACAGACAGACAGAGTGATGGACTGATGTAGATCACAATACAATCCTGGGCACTGACACCTGTGTGCAAGTGAACAGGGTACAACAGTCAGCAAAGCAGATCATCTGTCAGCTTCATGTCTGTCTGTCTGTCTAGATATGGGGAGACAGACACAGAAACAGACACTCACAAATAACACTGCCACCTACCTGCTCCAGGTAAATCCTTGTTCTTCACAACCAGGTGACCTAAGCCCACTGATGGTGTCCCCTCAACTCACAGCTTATTTCATGCAGTCTGGTGACCCACAGGTTGTTGTTTGTTGTTTTAGTGGAATTATAGTCCTTTCCAGATTTCTCCCATATCAGGACTGTAGTCAGAAGCCAAAAAGTCAGAGGTCACAGCTTTGGCAAATTCTCCCACTTCAGCCCCTGGGCCACCCCAAATATGTTACAATTGTAGAAGCAACGTCATGAGATGAATCTCACTCCTTAAACCGAAAAGCCCCACAGAACTTTCCCCTTGCTTTTATCTAACCTACTTCTACTGTCTGCACCTATCGTTTGCTTGCAGTGCAGTCACGCGTCCTGTTGCTGTGAGGCGTGGGCTGCTCTCGTCCAATCAGCTTGTAAAAAGCCTAAGCCGATTTTTCAAAATAAGACCCCCCCCCCCCCCCCCCCCCCCCCCCTCTCTCTCTCTCTCCTCTCTCTCTCAGAACATTGTGTTGCTTTAGTTGTTGGAGTGAGACATGTTGTCTGCTACATTGAAAAATAGAGTGAAAGGGCCTGGTGCCAGTGAGAAAATCGTTGTTATTGTCACCTATGGCCAAAATGCTGATATACTGCACCATTTTCAGTGCAATAATGAATGTGGGTTTCTTTACCCACTAACATTTCAACAAAAACCTCAACAAATACCTTTCCCTCTTCTCTCTTCTGTGGTGTGTGTGTGTGTGTGTGTGTGGTGTGTGTTGGTGGGTCTGAAATTGTTGTCTTCATTTCAACTTGTATTCACAACAATGTGGTGGTGGACAGTGTGTGTGTGTGTGTGTGTGTGTGTGTGTGTGTGTGTGTGTGTGTGTGGTGTGTGTGTGTGAGTGTGTGCCTGCGTGCGTGCGCGGGCATGTGTGTGTGTGTCGCGCGCACGCGTGTGTGTTTGTTTGTTTGTGTGTGTGAGTAAAAACTGTGAGTATGTGTGTGTGTGTGTGTGTGTGTGTGTGTGTGTGTGTGTGTGTGTGTGTGTTGTCCGTCTTCATTTCAACATATATTATACATTCACCACAATGTTGTGTTTGTGTGTGTGTGTGTTTGTTTGTTTGTGTGTGTGTGTGTGTGTGTGTGTGTGTGTTGTGTGTGTGTGTGTGTGTGTGTGTGTGTGTGGTGCGTGGGCGTGCGCGTGCACACGCGCGTGTCTGTATGTGTGTGCTGGCACGCGCAAACACCTATGTATGTGTGTGTGTGTGCGCGCGCGTGCGCGCGCGCGCGCGCGCGCGCGCGCGCGCGGTGTGTTGTGTGTGTGTGTGTGTGTGTGTGTGTGTGTGTGTGCGCGCGGGCGTGAAAGTCAAAGTCAAAGTGTATGTGTGTGTGTGTTTATTTTTTTATCTATTCTTTTATATTGAGGATAATGGAATAAGCAATCATATCCTTTTTTACATCCAGTCCCCATGTGTATGCAGTTTTTTTAAATGCCATCTAATCCCACCGGCACACGATGGTCTACTCTTACGTAAAGCGGAACAGCATCTAATGTGTGCACAAGATGTTCTGCGTGCGTTCGCACACTGGGCCTCGGTTTTTAGTCTGATCCGAAAGACTTTTGGGGAATAGAGTCAGTACTGATGTTAACTCCAGAGGAAAAATCCCCTCGACCGGGAATCGAACCGGGGTGGTCAAATTGCAAGCGCAATGTTCTGACCACTAGGCTATCCCGTCCCCCTGTGTGTGTGTGTGTGTGTGTGTGTGTGTGTGTGTGTGTGGAAGGAGGGGGTATCTGTCTATCTGTCTGTGTGTATAGTGGTCATGTCCTCTGACTGGGTTGTCCCCACCAGGCCTATATCAATATTTATTTTATTACTCT
>JASPKP010008985.1:0-10899 GCA_030674155.1 Stramonita haemastoma
ATTTGCAACATCTTTACATACGTTCCCACTCGCATGCGCACGCGCGCGTGTGTGCGTGCGTGCATGCGTGTTTTTGGTTGCGGACTTGCGCACACATGTACATGACGCATGCTCGCACGCACGTGTGTGTGTCTGTGTATGTACGTGCTAGCATTTGTGTGCATCCTGGCAGGCGTGCGCCCTTGCATGCGCGGTTTTGTGTGTGCACGCAGGCATGTGCATGTGTCCGTGCACGCGTGCGTGCGTGCGTGCACGCCCGCACGTTTTACTCGCGCGTTCGTGCACGTGTATTCTCGCGCGTTTGCGCGTGTGTGTGCGTGCGTGTGCCTGCGCGCGTGTCTGTGTTTGTGTGTATAATGCCTATGGACAGTATGTCATCCCAGAACAAATCAATGAAAATAATAATTCAGTGGCACGGACATATGCAAGCGCTTGCACACACACCAGATCTGGTGCCTGTGCGTGCGAACACACACCACACACACACACACACACACACACCACAATAACACACACAGACAAACACGCACGAGCCCGCACGCACGCTTGCAAGGACAAGCGAAAAGGGGAACACGCACCTACACACACACATACAAATTCCTAGGTATGGATGCATGTGTGTGTGTGTTTGTGTGTGTGTGTGTGTGTGTGTGTGTGTGTTTGTGTGTGTGTGTGTGTTTGTGTGTGTGTGTGTGTGTGTGTGTGTGTGTGTGTGTGTGTGTGTGTGTGTGTGTGTGTGTGTGTGTGAATGTGTGTGTGTGTGATTGATGTGGTGTGCTGTGGTGTGGTTTGGCAGTGGGAGTGGATGTTGTATTAGTGTTGTGTCTGTGTAGAACGTGCGTACACGTGTGCATGTATATGTGTGTTTCTACGTGTGCGTGTTTGCGTGTGTGCGCACCCTTACTCGTGCGTGCGTGCGTGCGTGCGTGCGTGCGGGTGTGTGCTGTGTACTGCCACTGAATTATTATTATAATGCATTACATGTTTTTTTATAGATGAGACACTGTCAGCGACTGCTACAGATTTTGGGGGTTGAACAAGGGAGGTGACCTGACTGTATCCTGTGCTGTATAGTTACAAAGAGTGGTTGTTTCCCTTAGACCAGTCAGACAGCAATGAGCAGACAGCAAGCAGTCCTTGCATTGCAGTCCTAGTGAGTGTGTGTAGTGTGTGTGTGTGTGTGTGGTGTGGTGTGAAGCTGTGGGTCATGTGGTTTTGGTGGTGTGGGTCATGTGATGTGGGTGGTGTGGGTGGTGTGGGTGTGATGTGGGTGAGGTGGTGTTGGGGAAGTATGGGTGGTGTGGATGTTGTGTGGGTGGGGTGTATTGTTTGGTGTGGGTGATGTAGGTTATGTGTGATGTGGTGTGTGATGTGGTGTGTGGTGTGATGTGGTGTGTGATGTGTGTGATGTGGTGTGTGATGGGTTTGTGTTATGTGGTGTATGATGTGGTGTCTGATGTGTGTGATGTGGCGTGTGGTTGTGTGATGTGGTGTGTGTGTGATGTGTGTGGTGTAATGTTTTGATGAGGGAAAGCAATGTGGTCCTGTGATGTGATGTGGTGAGTGGTGGTTTTTTTATGTGTATAGGGATGGAGGTTTGTGATAAGGATGTGGGTGATGTGTCGGTGATGTGGTTAAAGTGATGTGGCAAGGTTCGTGTGGAGATATGGTAAGGTGAGTTGCTGATGTTAGAATGTGGCAAGGGTGGTGCAGTGATGTGGTAAGGGTGATGTTGAAAGGGATTGTGGAAAGGTGATGTGGTGATGTGGCAAGGGTGATGTGATAACACATGTGGTGTGTTAATGGACGTGGTGAAGTGGTGGTGATGTGGTGATGTGGTAGGGGAATGTGATCTATGGGCGATGTGGTGAAGGTGGTGCGATGTGGTGATGTGGTAAAGGTGATGCGATGTGGTGAAGGTGTGGAAAGGTGATGTGGTGATGTAAAGGTGATGCGATGTCGTACAGGCGTGATGTGGTGATGAGTTAAAAGCGAGGTGATGTGGTGTAGGTGTGGAAAGGTGATGTTGTGATGTGGTAATGGTAGTAAGGAGGATGTATGGTGCACGTGATGTGTGGTGTCGGTTTTCTCGTGCGAGTTTTGCCGGTGTGGTTTGTGAAGGATGGGTGTTTTGCTGTGATGGATGTGGTGTACATGACGTGGTGTGTGTGGGTGATGTGGTGTGCTGTGGCTGTGCAGTGAATGTGGTGTGGTTTGGCAGTGGGGATGGATGTGTTTGTGTCCGTGTCGAATGTGATGTTGTATATGCAAGTTTGCACGCAGAACATCTTGCGCCACACGTTAAAACCCCGTTCAACCTTTCGGAAGAGTAGGCCATCGTGTGCCGGTAGGAGCGGATGACAAAACTATAACAAACCAGCATGCACACAGGTGTCGTGTTTAGACACCATCCCTGAGGAAAAATCGGGAAGTTGGAGTCCCAGAGCGGCTCGGGGCTGTAGGTATATGGCAACATTCTGGTGGCTCCTGTAACAGTACTGGAACCATTCGTATCGGTCAATGCCCTTCGAAATGGATCATTCCAGTGCCGTGGAGAGGGGGGGTCTGCTGCATGGGTAACAGCTTGCTCTCCATACATACTTGCCCAGGCTTTGCGCTCTAAAGACTGGAGCGCAACTCCATAGTCTTCCGAGACTGATGAGTGCCTACTACTACTACTACTACTACTACTACTACTACTACTACTACTACTACTACTACTACTACTACTACTGTGTGTATGGGTACGCGCTTGTGTGTGTGTGCGCACGCGCGCCTGCGCGCGTGTGTGTGGGGTGGGAGGTGTACACCACCTGCTGCCACTGAATTATTATTGTCATGCATTACATGTTTGTTGTGAGATGACACACTGTCAGTGACGTTACAGATTTGGGGGGTTGAACAAGGGAGGTGACCTGACTGTATCCTGTGCTGTATAGTTACAAAGAGTGGTTGTTTCCCTTAGACCAGTCAGACAGCAATGAGCAGACAGAAGGCAGTCCTTGCATTGCAGTCCTAGTGAGTGTGTGTACGTGTGTGTGTGGTGTGGTGTGAAGCTGTGGGTCATGTGGTTTTGGTGGTGTGGGTCATTTGGTGTGGGTGGTGTGGGTGATGTGTGTGGTGTGGGTGTAGGTGTGATGTGGGTGAGGTGGTGTGGGGGAAGTATGGGTGGTGTGGATGCCGTGTGGGTGGGGTGTATTGTTTGGTGTGGGTGATGTAGGTTATGTTATGTGATGTGGTGTGCATGATGTGATATGGTGTGTGTGATGTGGTGGTGGTGTGTGGTGTGTGTGGTGTGGTGTGTGATGTGTGGTGTGTGATGTGGTGTGTGATGTGTGTGTGTGTGGTGTGGTGTGTGTGGGTGTGGTGTTGGGATGTGGTGTGTGGGATGTGGTGTGTCATGTGTATGTGTTATGTGGTGTGTGATGTGGTGTGTCTGGTGTGGTTGTGTTGTGTGTGGTGCGAGTGATGTGGTGAGTGTGATGTGGTGAGTGATGTGTGATGTGATGTGTGTGGTGTGTGTGCTGTAATGATGTTTTGATGTGGAAAAGCGATGTGGTCCTGTGATGTGATGTGGTATTTTGTTTTCGATGTGCCGAAGAATGGAGGTTTGTGATAAGGATGTGGTGATGTGTCGGTGATGCGGTAACAGCGATGTGGCAAAGGTTGTGTGGAGATATGGTAAGGTGAGTTGCTGATGTTACGATGTGGCAAGGGTGGTGTGGTGATGTTGTAAGGGTGATGTGGTATGGGTGATGTGGAAAGGTGATGTGATGTGGTATGGGTGATGTGGAAAGGTGATGTGATGTGGCAAGGGCGATGTGATAACGGAGATGTGGATTTAATGTGATGTGAAGTGGTGGTTCATGTGGTACAGGCAATGTGATCTATGGGCGATGTGGTGATGTGGTAAAGGTGATGCGATGTGGTACAGGTTTGATGTGGTGATGAGGTAAAAGCAATATGGTGATGTAGTGAAGGTGTGCGCATGCCTGCTTGTGTGTGTGTGTGTGTGTGTGTGTGTGTGTGTGTGTGTGTGTGTGTGTGTACTGCTTGCTTCTACTGATTTATTATTGTCCTGCATTACATGTTTGTTGTCAGATGACACACTGTCAGTGACCATTACAGATTTGGGGGTTGAACCCGTGCAAAAATTGCGCGCGTGCAAAAATTACACGCATACACAAAACACACAACACGGAATAACAAAGAAAAACGGCACATTCACGGATTTACCCTACATGTATTCACATTAACCAAAAAAATAAGATGAAGTAAAATAGAAATGAAGAACCTTATCATATCCCAAAACAGCAAATGACCAGCACTAGGGTCGGAGATGAGTCATTCAAATGGAAAATCAATTTTGATCAGTGGTCAGGGAGAGGAATCGGATAAAAAGGTGTGTTTTGAGCGACCTTTTGAAGGAGGAAGTAGAGTCAGTGTGTCTTATTTCAGATGGAAGTGCGTTCCAGAGAGTGGGACCTACATGAGAGAATGAGCACTCTCCGTGCTGTTTTTTTTTTACTTTGGGAACTGTCGAGATTCTAGTGTCAGAGGATGAGCGGAGTGGTCTGTTTGGGTGGTACACTGAAAGAGTATCGGAGAAGTATGCTGGAACTTTGTTCAAGTGTGTGTGTCTGTGTGTGTCTGTGTGTATGTGTGTGTGTAGCCTACGTGAAGGAGTGAGTTTTACAGTGTATTATTATCATACTATTATCACTATAGTTGAAACTATTCTTATTGTTATTATTATAATCATTGTATTATCTTTAGTTCCTTTTGAGTTCATTTTGTTGTTATGAGTTGTAACAGTGTTGTAGCTAACTATTTTTGGGTGGATTTTTCTTGGTTGTTCAGCTGTTTATTTTATTATGTTGTCTATTAACGCTTTTCTTTTTCTGCAATGATCAAAATCATTTTATTGTGACTTCTGATTTTCGTCTTCTGAATGAGTGCATTTTTATTACCCTATTATATATAGTGTCCTTATTTTTCTATGTTGTTTGGTACTGCGTATAGTTTTATTGTTTAGTATCTTTTTTATCTTGATGCTGTCCCTGAAAAGGGCGGGGACTGGATGTAAAAAAGCACACGAGTGCTTATCTATTATCCTCGAATAAAAGAATTTGCCTTGCCTTCCCTTGTGTCCCTCCCTCTCCCTCTGTCCCTCTCTCTCTCTCCCTTCCTCCCCCCTCTCTCTCCCTCCTCCTCTCTCCCTCCCTCCACCCCTCTCTCTCTCTCTACTTTCTGTCTCTTGCTCGTATCAGTCTCTGTCTCTCGCTCCCCTTCTATCTGGTCTCAATCTCTCTCATTGCTCTCTCTCTCTCTCTCTCTCTCTCTCTCTCTCTCTCTCTCTCTCTCTCTCTCTCTCTCTCTCTCTCTCTCTCTCCCCCTCCCTTTCTTCGGATGAGACTATAAACCGAAGCCCCGTGTGTGAACACACGCAGAACATCTTGGGCACACGTTAAATCCTGTTCCGCTTTTCGTAAGAGTAGGCCATCGTGTGCCGGTGGGAACAGATGACATTTACAAAACTGCATACATACGCCCGTAATCTCGCAACCCCCCCCCCCCCTCCCCCCTCCACACGTATTACCCACTAGACAAAGAAATCATGCTGAAACAGATTGTAAATGATGGTTCTAGAAATGTATGGAGGAAACGATGCACAAGTATTTCTGGCGTTGTTATCAGTAGAGGTGACGAGGAGAGGTTTTGCCACTATAGGCCACATGGGCAGGCACAACAACTAGTGTAGATTGAACACTGAAACAGGCACAGCACCTGTCTTCGTTGTTCCACTCTCCTATCATGTGAAAAAAAGGTAACATCCATTTTGATGTAATTTCTTTTTGAGCTCTTAAAGACATTTCTAATCAGTGCCTGCACGCACTGGATGTGTACTGTTACAGACTTCTAATCAGTGCCTGCACGCACTGGATGTGTACTGTTACAGACTTCTAATCACTGCCTGCCTGCACGCACTGGATGTGTACTGTTACAGACTTCTAATCAGTGCCTGTACGCACTGGATGTGTACTGTTACAGACTTCTAATCAGTGCCTGTACGCACTGGATGTGTACTGTTACAGACTTCTAATCAGTGCCTGCCTGCACGCACTGGATGTGTACTGTTACACAGACTTCTAATCAGTGCCTGTACGCACTGGATGTGTACTGTTACAGACCTAGTGGGATCAGTTTTAGGCTTTCCTTGCTTATGAAGGGGAACAATAATAGACTGTTTCTAGTTCATTGGCATCACACCTTCAGTCCAACGTTTATAGGTGTGTGTGCGCGCGTGCGTGCTGCGTGCGTACGTGTGTGTGTGTATGTGTGCGTGCGTGTGAGTGTACATTCGATTTTGTTAAAACTGTAAATTGTTGTTGATTAATTGTGTGTTGTGTAGGTCGAATGCAAGCGCTTTGATTTGTTTTTACAAGATATAGCGCCATATAAATTCCATGTATTATCATTATTATTATCATTATTATTATTATTATTATTATTATTATTATTATTATTATTATTGCGAAGTTGTTTGACTTTTATCATTCTTCTTTTTTTCTATGACTTAAAAAAAAAAACAACCTCAAGTACATGTGCGCGTGCGGATATATGCTTATATAAGTGTAAGTGTGTGTGTGTGTGTGTGTGTGTGTGTGTGTGTGTGTGTGTGTGTGTGTGTGTGTGTGTGTGTTTGATTTGTATGTGCTTGTGCGTGCGTGCGTGCATGCGTGAGTGAGTTGCATGTATGTATATATGTGTGTATGTATGCGATAATAATAAATAATAATAATAAAATGGAGGCTTATAAAGCGCGAATTCCAAAAACCATGGGCTCACCGCGCCGTACAATCAAATCAATTTAAATAGGTTACATATGAACGTGAAAAATTTGACTAGCACAAAAATAATAAGGAAAAAATGCATGCACATACAATACACAGCATATTACATGGCCAGAGAATAAAAGTTAAATAAGAGCAATATCATCAAGAAAATGTGCAGTGCAGTACAATGCATACACACACACACACACACACACACACACACACACCACACACACACACACACACACACACACACACACACATACACACACACACACTCACACACATACACACACACACACACACACAAGTCCAGTCCAGTCGTGTGACGTGTGAAGACGTGTCCTGAGAGCTCTCCAGTAAAAGTTGTTTTCGGAAAGAAATAGAGGCATTTAGCTTTAAAAGAAAGTGTACAAATGTGTGTAACTGAATCAGTCAATGAAGTGCCACTGGTTTAGTTAAAAAAAAAAAAGAAGAAGTTACGAAGGAGTCGATTTTAACTATATCTTAACCATACTCCACAAAATTTTTCTGTGAATGTGTGATTCTCAACAACACCTACAGTGCTGAGGCAACAGGGATGTGGGAACAAAGGGAAGTTGTACAATGGACGCCGATGTAACTGGACCACTTAAGAGTCTGAAGACTCAAGTGAAGTGCTCTTGTGAGGTGAGTGGGTGAGACTGTACATTGCCTTTCCCTGGAGTGAAACACACATAGATCAACATCGTTGTGGTTTCCGTGGTGACGAACTGTAAACTGAGAAATGTTGCACTCTTTGTGTACAGGAAATAGCCATTAAAATGGCACAAAGCAGATGACATTTATCATCATCACTGTACTCCTTTTTTTTTTTTCTTTTTTTTTTTTTTTCTTTTTTTAAAAATCTTTATTCTTTCACTTTCAATCCAAACCATCAATCAATGAATCATGTGAACTAGTTGTTAATCTTTGAGTGATGCAATGCTTTAACCATGAGGCCCATGACTCGATCTATGAGTACCCAACATCTCAGAAAAGAGACTATTCAATACACTAGGGACTCCTGCCAAGTTACCTTTGAAGCCACTCATACTAACTTGCCTTTGTGGCGGTTTGTTCTCCTTGAAAGGTATTGTGGACAATTTCAGCCCCTAAATGTCAATTCAATATTTAATGAGTTTACAAAGAATAACAGCGAAGAAATAAGTTTTACAACAGACTTTACATTAACCTTGCCCAGTGAACTTTGGCGATCCTTCTTTCAAGTTAGTGCTGATGGAGAAAAACTACTGACAATACACATATACCACAGTACTGGGAAAATCCTAGTACAAGGCAATGTATGCCAGCAGTGGGTTGAAGAGGAGTTCGACAACCTAAGAACAATAGTCAATGAGCTAGCAAAACTAAATGTCACCACGGAAACAGTGACTGATGTCCTCTATTCCGTGGCATCCTCAAGCCTTCTGTGTGCTCCGCTGGCCATACGAGACAGCGCCCCTGACGACCAACCATGTCAGCCAGACCAGACAACAGAGAAGGATGACAACTCTCCTCCCCTTCTTCAGTTGACACCCTCCCCTTCCACTCCACCCCACTCCCTGCCCTCCACACCTCCCACGTCTTCACCCCCCAACCAGGCTACATCACCCCCTCCATCCACTGATGAGGAGACCATCCCCTCTCACCCTTCCTCAGACCTCTCAGCTGATCCATCCCACTCCATGCCCTCCACACCCCCCACGTCTTCCCCCCCTGACCAGGCAACATCACCCCCCACGTCTCCCCCTCTTGACCAGGCTACATCACCCCCCACGTCCTCCCCCCCTGACCAGGCTACATCGCCCCCCACGTCTACTGATGACAACGGGACCATCCCCTCTCACCCTCCCTCCGACCTCTCAGCTGATCCTCTACCCCCTCCCTCAACGGCTGCACATCCACCTGAGGAAGAAACTGCAACACTGCCCCTCTCCCCCACCACCCCTTCTTCCACCGAAGAACAAGGTATAGTTCAGTCCCCCCTCCCCTCCCCCTCCACTTCACCATGTGATCATCAGCCTCATCCCTCTCCCAATTCTACCTCCAACCAACCTACTCCCCACTCCAAAACATCTCCCACAACAGCAGTCAACACAACACAAACAAGCAATGCACCATGCAATCTCTCTCAAATGAACAACACAGAAATTATAACAATGCTTCACAAACAACTCATTGCAGCCAACATCACTATCTCCAACATGCAGAAAGAAATACACACACTCAAAACACAAATATCACAAATAGATCAAGAAACAAAACACAACAGCCAGGTCATCTCTGACGCTGAAACCAGAGCAAAAAACTCCATGAAAACAATGAAAAGAGATGTTTCACAACAAGTAACAGAGCTACAAAACAGCCAAGAATACCAAACAGAGCAAATGAAAGAAATCAACTCCAAACTACAATCACTCAAAGACAGTCAACACAACATCAACAATACTACCAAGAAACAGATACAAACACTCAGTGCAACTAAACACACAAAACACTCATGCAGTCAGACAGACAACAATACTGAACCACTTGCTGAACAACTCACACAGGTAGAATACAATATAAACACATCCAACAGATATGCTCTCCTCACAGACAAAACCATGACTGACAATTCTTCATACTCCACACCCACACAAAAGCAGACAAGCAACAACACTTCAGCAACTTCACGCAAAAACACAAGCAAACAGCCTCTCCTTACAAACACATCACAACAGACACGCACACACTCCCGAACCCACCAAAGCCTACACTCCAATTCCCATTCCCAAATGCACCATGAGAACCCCCCCCATTCCAACCCCCTGAAAACCCTCCAACAAAAAACAGTCCCCATAGAGTGTAACACCTTGTTGTTAGGTGACTCAGTGCTGAAAGGGGTGGACGAGAAAAAGATGTCAGTGGGGGGCCGGCAAGTCTGCAACCTGTCAGTACCAGGCCTGACAGTACAACACCTGTGTCAGTGGCTGACAACAAGCCGCCCCTCTCCACACATACAGCATGTCACCTTCCACGTGGGGATCAATGACTGTAAAACACGATCAGTCACAAAAGCAGAATGGACAAAACTGATCCACCTGCTAAAAAAAATCTTCCCCCATGCTGCTCTACAGGCCTCCTCCATCCTCCCCCCCTTTGGACGACATCCACTGAGGGACAAGGCCTCAAGGTCCACGGCCACTCTTGGGGAAACGTGCTGTCAAGAGAGGGTGGTTCTTATTGACAACACCCCCTCCTTCCTCACCAGGACTGGGGCGCCAAAAAAGGTGCTATATGATGATCCAATTCATCCCAGTCCTCAGGGTAACAGAACGCTTGCCCTCAACATCCGTTTCCCCGGAAACCATCGACAGCAGCCAGCCGTGAGGCCCGAGACAAGCTACAATAACATGCCAAGCTACGCTGAAGCAGCCAAAGGCGTACATTCACGGTCGGCTGCCTTCAAGAAAAAGACGACTTCACCCCCACCCCACAGTGCGACTAGCGACAATAGGCCTACCACACCAGGTCTATTACTGGACAGAGACTTTCCCATCCCCCAGCCAAGGAACCCCCATTCTTCAGAAGTAACACGTGTGTTAGGGAGACAACACTCCGTGGCAGATACACAGCCACTTGTGAAAATACTTTCGGATCTACTTCATTGTCTGACCCAATAGTATGTGGTGTGTGTGTTTACGTGTGTGTGTGTGTGGTGTGTGTGTGTGTGTGTGTGTGTGTGTGTGTGTGTGTGTACCAATGAGTAGGTGTAGAGGGAAGGGGATGGGGTGAGCGTGTGTATGTGTGTGTTTGAGTGTATTGTAAGTGAACATGTGTATGCATGTTTCACCACGTGTGTGGGTGCATTTGTGTGTATGTGTGCATGCGTGAGTGCGTGTGTGTGCGTGCCTGCATGAGTGCGTGTGTGCCTGCATGAGTGCGTGCGTACGTGCATGAGTGTGTGCGTGTGAGTGTGTGTGATTGTGTGTCTGTGGATACGCTGGTGAGCATGTGCGTGCTTGCGTGGTAGGTAAGCATGCGTGCTTGCTTGTGCGTA
>JASPKP010008986.1:0-10899 GCA_030674155.1 Stramonita haemastoma
AGTGTAGAAATAGGGTTCCCCGGTGCCCTGGGCTCTGAACTGCGGGAAAAGTTTCGGGCGGCCCAAAGGGCCCGAAAACCCCGGGGGCCCGGGGTTTTTTTCGTCCAATGCTTTTTAGTTCTTTTCTTTTTATTTTATGGAGGGTGGGTATGCATGCCCCGCGTTTCGTGGCGTTCGCTGATGTTTTTTGTGTGCGGTTTTTTGGTGTTTTGGGGGGGGTTGGGGGGGACCCGGCAAAATTACGTGGTGCATGATATTTGGGATGAATTTTTATTGGAAAGGGGGTTTTAAAGGGGTGAATTTTTGCCTACACTGGACTCTGTTTCTATGCTACAAACTTTTGGGTCCAGTTTAAAAAAGCCCGGGGGTTTCCCCTCTTTCCCGGGGCCGGGGGTGGGCGGCCCCAAATTCCCCTTCCCCCACGCAAACCCCCAAAAATTGGGTTTTCCCCTTTGTCTGCATAGTGGGAAAAAAAAGGGTCCTGGACCCTGGGCTCTGGAACTGCCGAAAAGTGCGGGGGGGCAAGGTTTCCCCCAAAAAAAGGCGTTTTTCCCTCACAATGCTTTTATTTTTTTTAAACTCTTTAAAACAAAGGGGGGGTGGGTAAAAACATGCGCGCGGTGCTGCGTTTGCCTGATGTTTGTGTTTTGCGGTTTTTTTGTGTTTTGGGGGTGTGGAGGGGACCCGGCCCGATTACTGGGGGTAAAGATATTGTATGAAATTAATTGGATTTTGTAGGGGTGATTTTTTTCCAACACGTACCGTTTCTTGCACAAAAAATTTTGGGTCCGTAACAAGGGGGTTTCCCTCCTTCCGGGCCGTGGTGTCGCCACAATTTTCCCGTGCCACACCCATCCAAAATTGTTGTCCATTGTCTGCATTTGTGTAAATTAAAGGGGCCTGCCCGCCCTGGGGTCTTTGGGAAATTTCGGAAAAGGGGGCGGGCGGGGAAGGGCCCGAAAACGGCGTTTTGCGTCCAATGCTTCAGTTCTTTTGCTCTTAATTCTTGGGGGGGTGGGGATGCACGCGCGGGGGTGGGGTTCGCGATGTTTTTTGTGTGCTTTTTTTTTTGTTTGCGGGTGTGGAAGGGGGCCACGGGAATTACTGGGTGCAAAGATATTTTTATGAAATTTTAGTGGGGTGGTGGTTTTAGGGGTTTTTTGCCTAAAAACCCGTACTCGGGGGCTATGCCCACAAACTTTGGCCCCCCGTAACAAGCGGGGGTTTCCATCTTCCGGGGCCCGGGGGTTCCCCCACAATTTCCCCCGTGCCCACAAAGCCATTCCAAAAAAAATTTTTGGGCCAGGGTTTTTCGGGGAAAAATGGGAGAATAGGGTCCTGGTGCCCCCGGGGTCTGGAACTGCGGAAAAGTTTCGGGCCGGCAAGGTCCCGAAAACGCGTTTTTCCCTCCCCAATGCTTCTATTTTTTTTTAGCTTTAATTTTAGGGGGGGTTAAAAGCATGCCCGTGCGTGCGTTCGCTGATTTTGTGGGTGCGGGTTTTTTTTGTTTTGCGGGTGTGGAGGGACCCGGGAGAAAACTGTGGTGCCCTGAAAATTGTATAAATTATTATTGGAAAGGGGGTTGGGAAAGGGGGGATTTTTTGCGTACAAAGTACTCTGTTTTTATGCTACAAACTTGGGTCCGTAAAAAAGCGGGGGTTGCCATCTTCCGGGCCCCTGGTGCGCCCAAAAATTTTCCCGTGGGCCCCAAAAACCCTCCAAAATTGTTGTTTCCCTTTTTTCTCTTTGGGTAAAAATAGGGTCCTTCCTTGCCCGGGCCCCTGGAACTGCCCAAAAGTTCGGGCGGCAAGGTCCCGAAAACGGGGTTTGCCCTCCCCAAAAGCCCTTTCCCAGTTCTTTGCCCCCTTATTCATGGGGGGGTGGGGGATGCTGCCCCGCGGGGAGCTGGGGTTTTGCTGATGTTGTTGTGCGGTTTTTTTGGTTTTTTTGCGGGTGGGAGGGGGCCCGCAGATTACTGTGGGGCATGATTTTTGTATGAAAAATTTTATTGGAAAGGGGGGTTGGGAAAGGGGGGATTTTTGCCTAACAGTGTACTCTGTTTTTTAAAGCAAAAAAACTTTGGGTCCCTAACAACGGGGTTGGGCCCTCCCTTTCCGGGGGCCCGGGGTCCCCCACAATTTCCCGTGCCACAAACCCTCCAAAATTGTTGTCCAGTTTTTCTGCAAAGGTAGAAAATTTTTTTTTTTTTTGGGGGGGGTTGGGGGTGCTGCCCCCTTGGGGTCCCGGGAAAAGCGGAAAAGTTTCCCGGGCGGCAAGGTCCCCGAAAAACCCCGTTTTGCGTCCAATGCCTTCCCCCTTCTTTAGCTCTTTTTTTCATGGAGGGTGGGGTAAGCAAAGCGGGGCGTGCTTTCGTTCCGCTGATGTTTGGGGGGGTTTTCGGGTTTTTTTTGTTTGGGGGGTGTTTGGGGGGAAACCCGGCAGATTACTGTGGGGCAAGATATTGTTTGAAAAAATTAAATTTTTGGAAAGGGTTTTTAGGGGGGATTTTTGCGTAAAAACTGTACTCTGGTTTTTTATGCTTTCAAACTTGGGTCCGTAACAAGCGGGATTGCCACTTCCCGGGGGGTGGTGTCGCCACAATTCCCTGCCAAAAACCCTTTCCCCAAAAAAGTTGTCCAGTTTGTCGCCCTATTTAGAATAGGTCCTGGTGCCCTGGCTTTTGGAACGCGGAAAAATGCGGGCGGCAAGGCCCAAAACGGGGGTTTGCGGGCACAATGCTTTCCAAATTCTTTTACTCTTATTCAGGGGGGGGTGGGTTAAAGCAAAAGCGCCCCGGGCGGCGGGCCCCTGAGGGTTTTTGTGGGGCGGTTTTTTTTTTGTTTTCGGGGGGGGGGACCCCAGATTACGGTGCATGATATTTTATGAAATTTTATTGGATGGTTTTTGTAGGGGGGATTTTTGCGTACCCTGTACTCTGGGTTTTTTATCTAAAAAAACCCCTTGGCTCCGTAACAACGGGTTTCCCCTCTTTCCCCGGGGCCCTGGGGTTTGCCACCCAAAATTTCCCGTCCACCCGCATTTCCCCAAAAAAGTTGTCCAATTTTTCTCATAGTGTAGAATAGGGGCCCTCTGCCCTGGGCCCTGGAACTGCCCGGGAAAAGTGCGGGGGGCCAAAGGGCCCGAAAACGGGGTTTGCGGTCCCAAAGCTTCTAGTTTTCTTTAAACTCTTATTATCGGGGGGGTGGGTAGCCCGCTTTGCCGGGTTTCGTTTCGTTCGCTGAAGGGTTTGTGTGTGCGGTTTTTTGTGTTTTGCGGGTGGGGGGGGGGACCCGGGAGAATTACTGTGGTGCAAGATATTGTATGAAAAATTTTTATTTGGGATGTGTTGTAGGGGTGGGTTTTTTCGTACACTGTAAAAACTTTTCTATTTCTAAAAAACTTGGCTCCGTAACAAGCGGGGTTGCCATCTGCCGGGCCGGGGGTTCCCCCACAAATTCCCCGGGCCACAGCATCCCCAAAAATTTTTTTGTCCATTTTTTCTGCATAGTTTAGAAAGGGTCCTGCTGCCCTGGGCTTCCCGGAACCGCGGAAAAGGGCGGGCGGGAAGGGGCCCCCAAAAACGGGTTTGCTCACAATGTTTCTAGTTCTTTAGCTCTTATTCATGGGAGGGTGGGATGCCTGCGCCCGTGCGTGCCCTTCGCTGAAGTTTGTGTTGCGGTTTTTTTGTGTTTGCGGGGGGTGGAGGGGACCCGCAGATTAAATGGGGGTGCATGATATTTGGGATTTAAAAAAATTATTGGGTGGTGTTGAAAGGGGATTTTTTTGGCAAAACTGTAAATCCTTTTTTAAACTACAAACTTTGGGTCCGAAAAGCGGGGGTTGGGGATTTTTTCCGTGGCCGGGTGGGCCCCCCCACAATTCCCCGTGCCCCCCCCCCCCCACCCCATCCAAAAAATTGGGTTTTCCCCTTTTTCTTTTCATAGTGGGAGAAAAATGGGGCCGCTTTCCCCTGGGCTCTGGGAAAAAGCGGGAAAAATGGGGCGGGAAATTTCCCCAAAAAAGGGTTTGCGTCCAATGCTTCTAGTTTTTTTACTCTTTTTTCATGGGAAGGGGGGGGTATGCAAAGGGGCGCCCTGCGTGCTTCGCTGATGTTTTTTGTGGCGGTTTTTTTTTGGGGTTTTCCCGGGGGTGGAGGGGACCCGGGAGATTATCTTGGGGCAAAGATAATTTTAAGAAATAATTATTGGAAAGGGTTTTTTAGGGGGTATTTTTTGCCTACAACAAGTACCTGTTTTTTTATCTACAAAACTTGGGCTCCGAAAAAAGCGGGGGTTTTCCCCTCTTCCGGCCGGGTGGGCGGGCCCCCAAATTTCCCGTGCCCCACCATCCAAAATTGTGTCCAGTTTGTCTGCATAGTGAAGAAATAGGGGCCTTTTGCCCTGGGGTCTGGGAAATGCGGAAAAGTTTCCGGGGGGGCAAAGGGCCCGAAAACGGGGTTTGCGTCACAATGCTTCTAGTTCCTTTAGCTCTTATTTTATGGAGGGTGGGTTTTTGCAAAGCCCCGCGTGCGTGGGTTTTGCTGATGTTTGGGTGGGGTTTTTGTGTTTCCGGGGGTGGGGGGGGACCCCCGGGAGATTACGGGGGGCATGATAAATTTTATGAAAATTTTTATTGGATGGTGTTTTAGGGGTGATTTTTGCCTACACCCGTACTCGTTTTATGCTAACAAACTTTGGGTCCGTAACAAGGGGGGGTTGCCAACTTCCGGGCCGTGGTGTCCCCCCACCCAAATTTTTGTGCCAAAACCAAACCAAATTGGGTTTTCCATTTGTCCCGCATAAATGTAGAATAAAGGGGCCTGGTGCCCTGGGCTCTGGAACGCGGAAAAAATGCGGCGGCAAGGTCCCCGAAAACCCGGGGTTTGGGGTCCCCAATTTCTTCTAGTTCCCTTTTGCTCTTATCATTGGGAGGGTTGGGGGATTGCAGCGCGCGTGGGGTGCGTTTGCTGATGTTTTTTTTGTGGGGGGTTTTTTTGTGTTTTTTCGGGGTGGAGGGGAAAAACCCGGGCAAAATACCCGTGGTGCAATATTGTATGAAATTTTATTTAGGAGTTTGTAGGGGGGTGAAATTTTTTCGTAAAAAACTGTACTCCGTTTTTTAAACTAACCAAACCTGGCTCCGTAACAAAAGCGGGTTTTCCTCTTTTCCCGGGGCCCTTGGGGGCCCCCACCAAAAACCCGTGCCACACACCCCATTTCCCAAATTTTTGTCCAGTTTGGGCTGCATTGTAGAATAGGGTCCTCGCCCTGGGCCCCTTGGGAAACTGGGGGGAAAAGTGCGGGGGGGGCAAAAAGGGCCCGAAAACGGCGGTTTTGGGCTTTACAAAGCTTCTAGTTTTTTTTAGCTCTTATTCATGGGGGGGGGGTAAGCAAAGCCGCGTGCGTGGCGTTTGCTGTGTTTGTGTGTGCGGTTTTTTTTTGGTTTGCGGTGTGGAGGGGACCCGGCAATAATCTGTGGTGCATGAATTGTAAGGAAAAAATTATTTTGGTGTTTTTTTAAGGGGGGATTTTTGGGGTACACTGGGACTCTGTTTTATGCTACAAAACTTTGGGGTCCGTAACAAGCCCGGGGGGGCCAAAAATTTCCGGGGGCCCGGGGGTTTGCCCCCAATTCCAAATGCCCCAAAGCATTCCCCCAAAAATTTTTTGTCCATTTTTTCAAACATTTGTGTAGGGAAAAGGGTTTCCCGCCTGGGCCCCGGGCCCCTGGGGAAATGCGGGAAAAGTGCGGGCGGCAAGGTCCCGAAAACGGCGTTTGCGTCACAATGCTTCTATTTTCTTTACTCTTATTCAGGGGGGGGTGGGAAAGCCGCCCCGCGTGGGGTGCGTTTTGCTGTGGTTTTTGGGTTTTGCGTTTTTTGGTTTTTCGGGGGTGAGGGGGCCCCCGATTTAAAAAGGGGTGCATGATTTGTATGAAAAATTTTTATTGGTGGTGGTTTTTAGGGGGTGATTTTTTTCGTACACTGGGACTCTGTTTCCCTCTACAAACTTTTGGGTCCGTAAAACAAGCGGGGTTGCCATCTTCCGGGGCCCTGGTGTCCCCCACAAATTTCCCAAGCCACACCCCCTCCAAATTTTATTTTCCCCGTTTTTTCTTTCCCCTAGGGAGAAAAGGGTCCTGCTGCCCTGGGGTCTGGAACCCGCGGAAAAGTGCGGGGCGGCAAGGGCCCGAAAACGGGCAACGGCCCTTTTGGGGTCCCCCAAAGCTTCTAAATTCTTTAGCCCTTTTTCATGGGAGGGGGGGGTAAAAAATGCGCGGGGTGCGTGCGTTCGCTGGGTGTTTGGGGTGTGCGGTTTTTTTGGGGTTTGGGGGGGGTGGAGGGGGCCCGCAATTACTGGGGGTTCATGATTTTTTATGAAATTAAATTTTTGGATGGTTTAGGGGTGATTTTTTTCCCCACACTGGAAATCTGTTTCTATTTCTACAAACTTTGGGTCCGGGAACAAGCGGGGTTGGGCCCTCTTCCGGGGCCCTGGTTTGCCACAATTTCCAAAGCCCCACGCATCCAAAATTGTTTTCCATTTTTGTCTCAAGTGGGGGAAAAAGGGTCCGGGGGGCCCCGGGCTCCCGGGAAATGCGGAAAAGTGCGGGGGGGGAAAGGGCCCCCCAAAACGGCGTTTGCGCACCCCAAAAATTTTTTTTCTTTAGCCTTTTCCTTGGGGGGGTGGGGGAAAGCATGCGCGCCCTGCGTGCTTCGCTGATGTTTGTGTGTGGGGGTTTTTTTGTTTGAGGGGGGTGGGAGGGGACCCCCCGGGAGATTACCCGTGGTCAGGGTTTTGGGATGAAATTTTTATTGGGGTGGGGTTTTTGGGGTGATTTTTTTGGGGTACACTGTTTCTCCCGTTTCTATGCTACAAAACCCTTGGCACCGGAACAAGCGGGGTTTCCATCTTCCGGGGCCCTGGGGGTCGCCCACAATTCCCTGCCACACGCAAACCCCAAAATTTTTGTCCAGTTTTTCTTCATGTTTTAAGAATAGGGTCCGCGCCCTGGGGGTCTGGAACTGCGGAAAATTTCGGGCGGCAAGGCCCCCCAAAAAGGCGTTTTTGGGGTCACAATGCCTTTTATTTTTTAACTCTTATTTTAGGGGGGGGGGGTATTGCATGCGCCCCGTGCGTGCGTTTTTGCTGATTTTGTGTGGGGTTTTTTTGTTTTGCGGGTGTGGGGGACCCGGGAAAATTAAATGGGGTGCATGAAATTTTTTGAAATTATTATTGGGGTGGGTTTTTAGGGGGATTTTTGCCCCAAAACTTAAATCTGTTTTTAAAGCCAAAAAAATTGGCTTTCCCGTAAAAAAGGCGGGGGTTTCCATCTTCCGGCCGTGGTGTCGCCACAATTCCCGGCCACAACGCAACCAAATTGGTTTTTGGCCCAGTTTGTCTGCATAGTGTAGAATAGGGGCCCCCCCTGGGCCCCGGCAAAAAAAAAAAAAGGGGAAAAAAATGGGGGAAAAGTGCCGGGGGGCAAGGTTTTCCCCAAAAAAAGGCGTTTTTCGTCACAATTTCTTCTAGTTCTTTAGCTCTTATTCTGGGGGGGTGGGTAAAGCATGCCGCCCTGCTGCGTTTCGGCCGGGTGTTTGTGTTCGGGTTTTTTTTTGTTTGCGGGTTTTGGAGGGGGGCCCCGGGAAAAAACTGTGGTGCATTTATATTGTATGAAATTATTATTGGATGGTGTTTTAAAGGGGGGATTTTTTTCCCCCCAAAATGTACCTGGTTTCTATGGGTACAAACTTGGCTCCGGAAAAAAGCGGGGGGGCCATCTTTTCCCGGCCGTGGTTCCCCCACAATTCCAGGGCCACAAAACCAAAACCAAAATTGTTTTCCATTTGTCTGCAAAGTGTTTTAAAAAGGGGCCGCTCCCCCCGGGCTCTGGGAAAATGCGAAAAGAGCGGGGGGCCCAAAGGGCCCGAAAACGGGGTTTCGGGGTCACAATGCTTCTAGTTCTTTTAGCTTTTTATTCATTGGGGGGGGGTGGGGATGCTGCGCGCGTGCGTGCCGGGTTTGGGTGATTTTTTTGTGTGCGGTTTTTTTGTGTTTGCGGGTGTGGAGGGGGGGCCCGGGAGATTCTGTGGGGCATGATATTTTATGAAATTATTATTGGAAAGGTGTTGTAGGGGGGAATTTTTTCCCACACCGGGAAATCTGTTTCTATTTCTACCAAAATTTGGGTCCCTAACAAGCGGGGTTTCCAAACTTCCCGGGGCCCTGGGGCGGGCCCCAATTCCCTGCCACCCGCATTCCCCAAAAATTTTTGTCCAAATTTTTTTCTGGCAAGTGGGAAATAAAGGGGCCCCGTCCCCGGGGTCTGGAAAATGCGGGAAAAATGCGGGCGGGAAGGGCCCCAAAACGGGTTTTTCTTTACAATGCTTCTAATTTTTTTTTAGCTCCCTTTTTCATGGGGGGGTGGGGTATGCATCGGGGCGTGGGGTGCGTTCCCAAAGTTTGTGTGGGCGGTTTTTTTTGTTTTGGGGGGTGTGGAAGGGGGCCCGGCAAATTTCTTTTGTGGTTGTATTGTATGAAATTTTATTGGGGTTTGGGGTTTTTAGGGGTGATTTTTTGCTACACGTACTCTGTTTCTATTCTTTCAAAAATTGGCCCCCGGAAAAAAGCGGGGTTGCCATCTTCCGGGCCGTGGGTTCGCCACAATTTCCCCCGCCACACGCAACCAAAATTGTTTCCAGTTTTTTCGCATATGGGAGAATTTTCCGGTGGGCCCTGGGCCTGGGGAAATGGCCCCGGAAAATGGGGGCGGCAAGGTTTCCCCAAAAACGGCGTTTTCGTCACAAACTTCTAGTTTTTTTTAAACTCTTTTTCATGGGGGGGTGGGTATGCATGCCGCGTGCGTGCTTCGCTTTTTGTTTGTGTGTGCGGTTTTTTTTGTGTTTGCGGGGGTTTGGGGGGACCCGGGAAAATTACTGTGGGGCATGAATTGTATGAAATTATTATTGGGTGGTGGGTTTTAGGGGTGATTTTTGCCTACACTGTACTCTGTTTATTTCTAAAAAAACTTGGCTCCGTAACAACGGGGTTTTCCCCTCTCCGGCCGTGGGGTCGCCCCAAAAATTTCCCCCTGCCCCCCCGCATCCAAAAAATTTTTGTTTCCCTTTTTTCTGCATATTCAAAGGGGTCCTGGGGCCCCCGGGGTCTGGGAAATGCGGGAAAAAGGGGGGCGGGAAGGTCCCCCAAAACGGCGTTTGCGTCACAATGCTTTTTTAGCTTAAACTCTTATTCTTGGGAGGGTTTGGGGTTCTTTCGCGCCCTGCGTGCTTTTGCTTAAAGTTTGTTGTGCGGTTTTTTTTTTGTTTGCGGTGTGGAGGGGACCCGGCAGATTACTTTGGGCAAAGATATTGTAAAGAATTTTATTGGATTTGGGGTTGTAAGGGGGGTTTTTTCCTACAAATGTACCCCTGTTTCAAAGGGTACAAACTTTTGGGTCCGAAACCCCAACGGGGTTTTCCCTCTTTCCGGGGCCCTGGGGTCCCCCACAAAATTCCCCGGGCCCCCACGCATCCCAAAAAAAATTGTCCAGTTTGTCCCGCATATGGAAATAGGGGCCTGGTCCCCGGGGCCCCGGGAACTGCGGAAAAATTTCGGGCGGGGAAGGTCCCGAAAAAAGGGGTTTGCGGCAAAAATGCTTTTAAATTTTTTTTAGCTCTTAATTTATGGAGGGTGGTTTTGGGATGCGCGCGGCGTGCGTTTCGCTGATGTTTTTTGTTGCGGTTTTTTTTTGGGGTTGCCGGGGGTGGAGGGGACCCCCCAGATTACTGTGGGTGAATATTTTATAAATTATTTTGGGGTGGGTTTTTTAGTGGTGATTTTTTGCGTACAAAATGTACTCTGTTTCTATGCAAAAAAAAATTTGGGGTCCGTAAAAAACGGGGTTGCCATTTTTCCGGGCCGTGGAGTCGCCACAATTCCAGTGCCACACGCATCCAAAATTGTTTTCCCCCCTTTTTTTCTGCATATGGGAGAATAGGGGCCTTTGGGCCCCGGGGTCGGGGGAAAAGCGGAAAATTTCGGGCGGCAAGGTTTCCCCAAAACGGCGTTTGCGTCACAATTCTTCAGTTTCTTTAGCCCCTTATTTATGGGGAAGGGTGGGTATGCATGCCGCGGGCGTTGCGTTTTGCTGATGTTGGTTTTGGGGCCCGGTTTTTTTTTTGTTTTTTCGGGGGTGGAGGGAACCCCGGCAGTTTTCATTGTGCATGATTTTTGTATGAAAATTTTTTATTTTGGGTGGGGTTTTTTAGGGGTGATTTTTGCCCACTGTACTCTGTTTCTATGCTACAAAAATTGGCTCCCGTAAACCAAACGGGGTTTTCCTCTTTTCCGGGGGCCCTGTGTCCGGGCCCCAATTCCAGTGCCACACGCAAACCAAAATTTTTTGTCCAGTTTGTCTGGGAAAAGGGGGTAAAATAAAGGGTTCCCGGTGCCCGGGCCCCTGGAACCCCGGAAAAAAATGCCGGCAAGGTCCCGAAAACGGCGTTTTTTCGTCACAATGCTTCTAGTTTTTTTAGCTCTTATTCATGGGGAGGGTGGGTTATGCATCCGCGTGCGTGCGTTTCCCCTGATGTTTGTGGTGGCGGGGTTTTTTTGGGTTTGGCGGGTGGGGAGGGGGCCCGGGAATTACTGTGGTGCGTGATAATTTTAGAAAATTTTTTATTGGATGTGTTTGGGGGGGGTGATTTTTTTTCCCCTACCCCGGGACTCTGTTTTTTTTTTTGCCTCCCCAAAACCCTTGGGTCCGTAACAACGGGGTTTCCAAAACCTTCCGGCCGTGGGGTCCCCCACAATTCCCGTGCCAAAACGCATCCCCAAAAAATTTTTGGGCCCAGTTTGTCTCATAATTAAGAATAGGGTCCTACTGGGCCCCCGGGTCTAA
>JASPKP010008987.1:7500-10895 GCA_030674155.1 Stramonita haemastoma
TAACTTGTTACAGCTACAATCCTGACATCACTTGTTACAGCTACAGACAATCCTGACATAACTTGTTACAGCTACAATCCTGACATAACTTGTTACAGCTACAGACAATCCTGACATAACTTCTTATAGCTACAGACAATCCTGACATAACTTGTTACAGCTACAGACAATCCTGACATAACTTTGTAACTGAGTGCAGATATTTGATCTGCCGCGACTCTGTACAACTTCTCGGCGACGACAGCACGGTCAGACAGTGGGAATGTGGCCTCTAAAAAGAGGCTGCATAAATACTACATTTTACCGCTACGGGCAAAGTGCACGCAGAAGACAGCTTTCGATCACCCCCCCCCCCCCCCCCCCCCCCCCCCCCCCAACGATACAGAACGTCGCACAATTCACAGGTGTGGACCTAAACGTTAGACCCACGACGCTGCGATTGGCAGTTCCGATCGCAAGGGAAGTAATCTAATTACCGCCCTGCCACAACTTGTTACATCTACAGACAATCCTGACATCACTTGTTACAGCTACAATTCTGACATACCTTGTTACAGCTACAATTCTGACATAACTTGTTACAGCTACAATTCTGACATAACTTGTTACAGCTACAATTCTGACATAACTTGTTACAGCTACAATTCTGACATAACTTGTTACAGCTACAATCCTGACATAACTTGTTACAGATACAATCTTGACATACCTTGTTACAGCTACAATTCTGACATAACTTGTTACAGCTACAGACAATCCTGACATTACTGTTACAGCTACAGACAATCCTGACATCACTTGTTAGAGCTACAGACAATCCTGACATAACTTGTTATAGCTACAATCTTGATATACCTTGTTACAGCTACAATCCTAACATAACTTGTTACAGCTGACGTCAGTCCTGCCATAACTTGTTACAGCTGACGTCAGTACTGACATAACTTGTTATAGCCACAGACAATCCTGACAAAACTTGTTACAGCTACAACTCTAACATAACTTGTTACAGCTACAGGCAATCCTGACAAAACTTGTTACAGCTACAACTCTAACATAACTTGTTACAGCTACAGGCAATCCTCACAAAACTTGTTACAGCTACAACTCTAACATAACTTGTTACAGCTACAGGCAGTCCTGACATAACTTGTTACAGCTACAATCCTGACATCACTTGTTACAGCTACAGGCAGTCCTGACATAACTTGTTACAGCTACAATCCTGACATAACTTGTTACAGCTACAGACAATCCTGACATAACTTGTTACAGCTACAATCCTGACATAACTTGTTACAGCTACAATCCTGACATAACTTGTTACAGCTACAGGCAGTCCTGACATGACTTGTTACAGCTACAATCCTGATATAACTTGTTACAGCTACAATCCTGACATTACTGTTACAGCTACAGACAATCCTGACATAACTTGTTACAGCTACAGACAATCCTGACATAACTTGTTACAGCTACATACAATCGTGCCATAACATGTTACAGGTACATACAATTCTGACATAACTTGTTACAACTACATACAATCCTGATATAAGATGTTGCAGCTACATACAATCCTGACATAATTTGTTACAGCTACATACAATCGTGCCATAACATGTTACAGGTACATACAATTCTGACATAACTTGTTACAACTACATACAATCCTGATATAAGATGTTGCAGCTACATACAATCCTGACATAATTTGTTACAGCTACATACAATCGTGCCATAACATGTTACAGCTACATACAATTCTGACATAACTTGTTACAACTACATACAATCCTGATATAAGATGTTGCAGCTACATACAATCCTGACATAATTTGTTACAGCTACATACAATCGTGCCATAACATGTTACAGCTACATACAATTCTGACATAACTTGTTACAACTACATACAATCCTGATATAAGATGTTGCAGCTACATACAATCCTGACATAATTTGTTACAGCTACATACAATCGTGCCATAACATGTTACAGCTACATACAATTCTGACATAACTTGTTACAACTACATACAATCCTGATATAAGATGTTGCAGCTACATACAATCCTGACATAATTTGTTACAGCTACATACAATCGTGCCATAACATGTTACAGCTACATACAATTCTGACATAACTTGTTACAACTACATACAATCCTGATATAAGATGTTGCAGCTACATACAATCCTGACATAATTTGTTACAGCTACATACAATCGTGCCATAACATGTTACAGCTACATACAATCCTGACATAACTTGTTACAGCTACAGACAATCCTAACATAACTTGTTACAGCTACAGACAATCCTGACATAACTTGTTACAGCTACAATCCTGACATAACTTGTTACAGCTGACGTCAGTCCTGACATAACTTGTTACAGCTACAGACAATCCTGGCATAATTTGTTATAGCTGACGTCAGTCCTGACATAACTTGTTACAGCTACAATCCTGACATAACTTGTTACAGCTACAATCCTGACATAACTTGTTACAGCTACAATCCTGACATAACTTGTTACCGCTACAAACCTGACATAACTTGTTATAGCTGACGTCAGTTTTGACATAACTTGTTACAGCTGACGTCAGTCCTGACATAACTTGTTACAGCTACAATCCTGACATAACAGTCCACACCATCGCAATGTGCAACAAAGTACAGCAGTGTACACCATCACAATGTACAGCAATGTACACAGCACAAATTGTTCATGTAAGCCCCGGCTCTAAGCTGCTGTCCATCAGTCAGTCAGTCACCAAACAGAGCACTCTTGTTACATCCTCGCCTTACACCTCAGCCATTCACAGGTACAGAGAAGCTGCCCATGCCACCGTTTCTGCACACCGTCATTATTATTATTATTGTTGTTGTTGTTATTATTATTATTATTATTATTATTATTATTATTATTATTATTATTATTATTATTATTATTATTATTATTATTATTATTATTATTATCGTCGTCGTCGTCGCTGCTGCTGCTGCTGCTGCTGCTGTTGTTGTTGTTATTATTATTATTGTTAGTAGTAGTAGTAGTAGTAGTAGTAGTAGTAGTAGTAGTAGTAGTAGTAGTAGTAGTAGTAGTAGTAGTAGTAGTAGTAGTAGTAGTAGTAGTAGTAGTAGTATATATTTATTCTTTAAGACACCGTTAGGTCAGGGAGCGGAGTTCTAACTGGAGATGATGTCCAAACACAGCGTGCAGACGTTTTTGAAATGTCATCCGTTCCTATCCGTACCCAAATGGCTTACTCCGAAATTGAAAACCGGTTTTAACGTCCTCACACAGGTCCTCGGTATATATTTGATTGGAAATACTTTGGGGGGAATGGAGTCAGTGGTAATGTTAACTCCCGGGGAAAATCCCCTGG
>JASPKP010008988.1:0-2500 GCA_030674155.1 Stramonita haemastoma
TACTTTTTTTTGGTGTATTTGCGTGTATGCGGTTTATGCGTGGTTTGCGTTTGTATGATTTTGTAGGAAATGAGTATGTATTTTTGTATGTTGTATGTATGTATGTATGAAATGTATGATGTATGTATGTATGTATTTTTATGTATGATTATGTATGTATTGTGTGTTATGTGTGTTGTTTTGTGTGTGTATTGTAGGTATTATTTTATTATGTATGTAGTATGTATGTTTTGTATGTATGTTTGCAGGTATCATGTTGCATGTATGCTGATGCATGATGCGTGATCGTGTATGCGTGTATGCGGATGCGGGGTCGTCCTGCTGTCTGTCTGTCTGCCCGGGGTCTGTTTTTGGGTCTGTGTGTCTGTCTGTATGTCTGTATGAAATTAGTATGATGTATGTATGTATGGTGTATTTGTATGTGTGTTTTGGTGTATGTGGAGTGTGTATGTATGTATGATGTCTTATTATTATGTAGTATTTATGTAGTATTAAGTATGTAGTATGATGTATGATTTAGGGTATGTATGCGTTAGTATAAATTATGTATGCATGTATGTATGTTGCATGCATCCCAGCATGCATGTAGTATGCATGCGTGTGGGGTGTATGCGTGATGCGTGCATGCGGCATGGGGTGTTATGTATGTATGGTGTAGTATTATGTATGAAATTTTGTAGGGGAGTATGTATGTATGTATGTATGTATGATTGTATGAGTTTTTATGTATGAAGTATTAGATGTTTATGTATGTATGAAAGTATGAATGTATGTATGTATGTATGAGTATGTATGTATTATGTTGTATAATGTAGCAACGTGATGAAAAAGACTACAAAAACAACTCTTAAAACCGAAAAAACACCCCCCCTAAAAAAAAAAAAAAGATGAAACGGAAAAAGAAAATCTTTTACATACACATACAAAAACCCCTTGTGTGTCATTGCTCATTTGCGATGTTTGGGTCTTAACACTTTCTTTGTTATAAAGTGAAAAATACTATTTAAAAAGCCGCTTTGGGGTATCAATAAATACATTTTTCAAGAAGATTTTTCAATTTAAGAAAATTTTTAATTTGGGGGTTTTTTTAGGGGGGGGGGGGGGGATTTTTTTTACTTGTTTCTTTTTTCCGTTTTTTTTTCAAATGACCTGACCCCTCTACGACTTTTAACCCTTGTTTTTCAAACCCCTTTTTAGATCCTTCTGTTAATTTTCTTTTTTTTTTTCTGGGGGAGTCTGTTGTCAATTATCTTCCTTTGTCTGTCCCTTAAACCCCCCCCCCCCCCGGGGGATTTTTTTTAAAAAAAAGGGGGTTTTTTTTCCCCCCCCCCCCCCCAAAAAATTTTTTTTTTTAAAAAAAAAAAACCCCCCCCCCTTTTTTAAAAAATTTTTTTCCCCCCGCCCCCCCCCCAAAAAAAAATTTTTCCCCCCCCCCCCCCCCCCCCGGGGGTTTTTTTTTTAAAAATTCCCAATTTTTTTTTTTTTAAAAAAAATTTTTTTTAAATTTTTTTTTTTTTTGGGTATTTTTTTTTTTTTTTTTTTTTTTTTTTCCCCCCCCCCCCCCCAAAAAAATTTTTCCCCCCCTCCCCCCCCCCCCCCCCCCCCCCCCTTTTTTTTGGGGGGGGTTTTTTTTTTTTTCCCCCCCCCCCCCTTTTTTTCCCCCCCCCCCTTTTTGGGCCCCCCCCCCCCCAAAAAAAAAACCCCCCCCTTTTTTTTTAAAAAACCCTTTCCCCCCCCCTTTTTCCCCCTTTTTTTTGGGGTTTTTTTTTTTTTTTTCCCCCCCCCCCCCCCCCCCCTTTTTTTTTTTTAAAACCCCCCCCCCCCCCCCCCCCCCCCTTTTTTCCCCCCCCCCCCCCTTTTTTTTCCCCCCCCTTTTTTTTTCCCCCCCCCCCTTTCCCCCCTTTTTCCCCCCCCCCCCCCCCTTTTTTCCCCCCCCCCGGTTTTTTTTTTTTCCCCCAAAAAAAAAACCCCCCCCCCCCCTTTTTTTTTTTTTTTTTTTTGGTTTTTTTTTTTTTTCCCCCCTTTTTTTTTTGGGTTTTTTTTTTTTTTTCCCCCCCCCCCTTTTTTCCTTTTCCCCTTCCCCCCCCCCCCTTTTCCCCCCCTTCCCCCTTTTTCCTTTTTTTTTTTCCCCCCCCCTTTCCCCCCCCCCCCCTTTTCCCCCCCCTTTCCCCCCCTCCCTCCCCCTTTCCCCCCCCCCCTTTTCCCCCTCCCCCCCCCCCCCCCCTTTTTTTTTTTCCCCCCCTTTTTTTTCCCCCCCCCCCAAGACCTTATTTGGTAACCCCCCCCTTTTTCCCCTTTTTTCCCCCCCTTTTTTTTTTCCCCCCCCTTTCCCTCCCCCCCCCCCCCCCTCTCTCTCTCTCACCCTTTTTTAAACCCCCCCCCTTTTTTTCTTCCCCCTTTCCCCCCCTTTTCCCCCCCCCCCTCTCCCCCCCCCCTCCCCCCCTTTTCCTCAAAACCCCTTTTCCCCCCAAAAATTTTTCCCCCACCCCCCCCCTTTTTT
>JASPKP010008988.1:7500-10893 GCA_030674155.1 Stramonita haemastoma
ACAATTTGCCATTCTTAGTTTTTTTTGTATGGCTTGTAGGTCAAACGTTTTTTTAATTGTCTTTAAAAAAAGAAAAGAAAAATGCCATTATTTCAGTTTTGTCAAATTCTCGTGTCATGGTAAAGTTCCCTTTTAAAACTTGTTTAAGTGCTGATGAATTCTTTTTGTTTCTCCAGTGTCTTTTTTCATTCCGCTCTTTCTTTTTCATTATTTCCTCCGTCTGCCAATTATCCTCTTTTTTTTTCTCATTTTGTTCCCAACTTTTTTTCTGTATTGTTCAATTCTGCAAACTTTATTTCCTGAAAAAAAAGGCAAACAAACAATAAGTCCAATTCCACAAAACAAGTTTCTTCTCTCTATCTCTTTGTCCTATCTCTTGTTTGTCTCTCTATCTCTCTACCTCTCTAAATCTATCTATTTATCACCTCTCAATCTACCTATCTGTCTATTTTATCCTCCCTCCCGTCTCTCTGTCTGTCTCTTCCCGTTTTTCTGTCTGTTTTATTATCTGTTGTTGTCTGTCTTTCTGTCTGTTGGGCTGTCTGTCTGTCGTCTGTCTGTCTATTTATCAATCAATCAATCAATCTCTCTCTCCTCCTCCCTCTTTATCCCCCCCCCCCTTCTCTTCTCCCTCTTGCTCCTCATTTTTTCCCCCCCTTTTTTCCTTCCTCTTCTCTCCAAATGTTCAACCCTCCTCCCTTTTTTTCCCCCCCCCCTTTTTCCCGGTTTCTCTCCCCCCCCCAAAACCCCCCCCCCTTTCTGCCTTTTTCCAAGCCCCATTAAAAACCCACCCCCCTTACCCCGTCCCCCAAACCCGGTTTTTTCACTAATTTCTTATAAGGAAAAAGCAAGAAAAGGAAGGAAAACAGCCGGGGGTTGAAAAGGGGAAGCCGAGAGAAGGAGTTATTTTGGGGGTAGACAGAGAATAGAGGATAGACAATCTAAGGAGAATAAAAGGGTGGAGGGGGGGGGGAAAGGGGAGGGGGGGAAGGGGAGGGGGGGGGAGAAAGAGAGGGGAAGGGGGGAGAAAAGGGGGGGGGGGGGAGGGAAGGAGGGGGGGAGGGAGGGAGAGAGAGAAAGAGGAGAAGAGAGGGAGGGAGGGGGAAAGAAGAGGGAGACAGAGATGGGGGAGGGCGGGAGGGAGAGAGAGAGAGAGAGAGAGGGGGAGAGGGAGAGAGGAGAGAGGGGAAGAGGAAAAGGGGGAGGGGAGAGGAAGAGAGAAAAGAGGAGAGAGAGAAGAAGGTGGGGGGAGAAGGGGGGGAGAGAAGAGAGAGAGAGAAAGAGGGGGGGAGAGAGAGAGAGAAGAGAGGACGGAGACAGACAGACAGCGACGACAGACAGACAGACAGACAGAAAAAACGACAGACAGAGACAGAGACAAGCGAGAGAGAGCGAAGGAGGGAAAAAAAGGAAGAGAGGGTGGGAAGTTGGGAGAGAGGGGGTTTAAAAAGGGGAAGGTAGGGAAGGGAGGGAAGGAAGTGAAAAAGGGGGGAGGCTATGAGGGGGGGCGGGGGAGAGGGAAAAAGGGGCAAAAAAAAAAAAAGAAAGGGGTAGAGAAGAAGAAGAAGAAGAAGAAGAAGAAAAGAAAAGAAAAGAAGAAGGAAGAAGAAGAAGAAGAAAAAGAAGAAGAAGAAGAAGAAAAAAAGAAGGAAGAGCCAGACAAAAGAAAGAAACGATAATTTTTGTGCGTGCGTGCGAGGGAAGCCTGAGCGTCCTAGTGCGTGCATGCTACGGGTACATCGTACGTGCGCGCGCGTGTGTGTATATGCCTGTGTGTGGGGGGGGTGGGGGGGGGTTTGGGGGGGGGGAGAGGAGAGGAGAGAGAGAGAGGGAAAGGGGAAAGGGGGAAGAAAGGGGAAAGGGGGGAAAGGGGAGAGAGAAAAGAGAAGGGAGAATTTTTTGAGAGTGAGAAAGAGAGGATGAAAAAGAGAAAAATGAAAAAAGGAAAAAAGACTAGGAGATGAGAGAGAGATGAAGAGAAAAACAACACACAACACACACCCCAAACCCCCACACACACACACCACCACACACACACACACCACACACACACAACACACTCTGGCAAAAAAGATAATGATAGAAACAGACAAAAAACAGGAAAAAAGGACAGACAAAAGCAGAGGGCAGATCCCAAAAAAACCTTTCAACAAACTTGATACCATCCAAAAAAAAACCTGGCCTTAAGCAAACCCTGTTCTGTTTAAAATTGTCACGCAATTGTTTAGTCCTTGCACTGTGATGCAAACTTTGTGGGAAACGGAAAGGGAAAGGGGGGGTTTTTTTTTGGGACGGGGAGGAAAACCTTTGTATTTAATTTTATGTGAGCGGAAGTTTGGGGTTTTTTTTGGGAAACCCAGCAATCCCAATTCGGCAGTTTTCCTTGTAAGGTTGGCGGGGGCGGACTTACCAAAAAAAAAAAATATAGATACATAATATAACTATATATAACTCTCTATTAACTATTAAAAACTATAATATATTAACTTTTATATTATATAACTTAAAATATAAAATAAAAATATATATAACTATATATAATACAACTATATTATAACTATATATATACTTTATATAACTATATAAACTATTAACTATATATATAACTATATTTATATTTTTTGTATATTTTTTATATATACACGGTTTTTAAATAAGTATAAAACTACACACAGTTAAAATATATATTATATATATATATTTTAAAATATATATATAATATTTTTATATATAATATATTATATATATATATTTATTATAACATATTTTATTTTATTTAAAAATTTATATATTATTATATATTATATATTATATAATATAATTATATATTATTTATTATCATTTTACATCCCAGGCACATAGCAAAACATGGCAGAAAAGGGGAGAGAGCATTGGCAAAAAAAAAGCCTTAGCAATGTACCGTCGGGTTTTTGGAACAGTTTTCGGGCCTGTCAACGGTCTACAAGGGAGGCAATTATGGAGAAGGAGGGAAAAAATGCAGGCATGCTCACTATCCTCTTGCTTTTTGCATTTCTTTTTTTTCCTTTTTTTTGTGGGTCGGATTTTGGGGCCATGGGTATGTTTGGGCTGTATGGGGTGTGGTTTTGATAGAAGATCCGTTGAAAAAAGTAGCCGTCATTATGCCTCATGTTTAAAAAAAACCAACTCCCTAGCTTTCCAACTTTGTCATTCTGTCTCTTTTGTTTCTCTCTTTTTCTGTCTGTCTGCCTCTCCGCTCTCTGTTTTTTTGTCTGTCTGTCAATGTGTCTTTGTGTTTTTGTTGTGTTTTTTGTGTGTGTGGTTTCTGTCTGTGTTTTTGTCTGTCTTTGTCGTCTCTTGGGACGGGCAAAAGTCACACGTCATCTGGACTGGCCAAGGCAGTTTTTTTTAAAA
>JASPKP010008989.1:0-10893 GCA_030674155.1 Stramonita haemastoma
AGAAAAGAAAAAGAGAGAAGAGAGAGAGAGAGAGAGAGGAAGAGAGAGAGAAGAGGGGATGACCACAGTCTCCACCACCCCGTCTGTGAAAAAATGCCGACACAACACAAGCCAAAGAAAGAGATGGTGACTCTCCACATTAAAAAAAATTAATAAAAACAAAAAAAAATTTAAAAATCCATAAATTTAAAATAAATTTAAATGGACGGCATTAACAAAATCAAAAGGACTAGCAAAAAAAATAATGAAAGGGCACTGTCCATGGGGGAAAGAAAAAAAGAGCAAACCAAAAAAAAGAGATGGGAGGACATCAAAAATGGACAGGCCAAAAAACTCAACAAAACCCTGAAAAAGGCAAGAACAAGAGAAGTAAATGGAGGAAACTGGTTGTAAAGTCTTCATGGGTGCCCCCATGGGGCCAACAAAGGGATGGACAGGAGGGGTAGGGAGGGTAGGGGGGGTGTGGGGGGGTAGGGGGGTTTTTGGGTAGGGTGGGTAGGGTAAGGGTAGGGTAGGGTAGGGTAGGGAGATAAAAATGGGAAAGGGGATGGGATGGGATAATAGAAAAAAAAAAAAAAAAAAACTTACCGACTCGACCCCTTCCCCCCATGAGCTTTCTGGGATCGCTGCCCAGCAGGCAAAGTTTTTGGTCTCTTGCCCTTGAAGATCCCCCCCACCCCCGGTTCACTGCGGGGTTTGATCTTCCCGCCGTCTGCCCCTGTACACACACATGCAGGCGCCAAACACACCACCATGCGGAAAACCCAAACACACACACATGCTGCCCAAACGCATGGCACACCAAAACAACATGCACACACAACACACACAAGCGCGTTACGCGTGACTTATACGGTCCTTAATCTATAGATGTACTTGCTTGTATCTATGTAAACAACTCACTTGCAATTTTAACCCCAAAAAAAACTGCTGAACAAATGCACCATGGATTAGGACTCAATGAATGTGTGTACACACACTCAAACACACACACACCATTAAAACCCCCCCCCCCCCCCCCCCCCCCAAACACACACACATGTATACACACTCACCGCCCCCCCCCCCCCACAACACACACACATCAACACTCACCCCCCCCACCCCCAACACACACAACTCCCCCCCCACCCACACATTCCCCCCCCACACACCCCCAACATACACAAACCCCCCCCCCCCCCACACACACACACTCATCCCCCTCCTGACACCCCCCCACACCCCCACCCACCCCACACAAAAAACACACCCAAACACACAACACAACCAAAACACACCATCCTCCCCCCCCCCCCCACCACACCACCCTTACCCCTCACCTTTTTTGGCGGCGTCCATTTGGGAGTTTCTGCACTCATCCTGTGAGGGTGATGATGTCTCTCCAGTTCAGCTTTTCTTCCCTTCCTCCATCCAGTACCGGGGTTCCCCCAACGGGTCCTCCATCGGGATCGCAACCCTGTGGCCACGGGTAAAAACCATCCCATGTCAAAAATGCTGATTTCCAACCAACCAAACAGACAACGATTCTCAATGACAAGAGATCCATTATATGATAGCATCGATTCAAAATGAGTCTCTAAATTTGAATAACTATGTCAAAATGCTGAAATTTAACCAACCAAACGTACAAGGGTTTTGCTAATGACATAGAGACCCATGAAAATTGATAGCATCGATGTCGAAATGGTCTCTGAATATAATAACCAATAGTGGGGGTGGGGGTTTTTCCTTTTTAGTTTTTTTTTTGACATTGAAAAAAACAAAACCCTTTTTTCATGGGGTTGTTTACTCATTTTTTGATTTGGTTTTGGGTGGATGTAATATGACAAGGGCCCGCTCACCGGGTGCGTGCGGGCGTGCGTGTCTGTCTCTTTCCGTGTGCTGTGATATATGTGAAAGCTTAGGAAAGGGATGCGTTAAGGTAAAAGGGTAAAAAAAAAAAAAAAAAAAAAAACTGTATTTGCATCCCCTTCCCTTTCAGATTGCTCATGGGCAAACGCTCGCTCCCCCCCCCCCCCCCCCCCCCCCCCCCAATCAAGTTTAAACACGTCGACATGGGGGGACCCGTGGATGGACTGTTTTTTCACACCTTGGGTTCAGTCATCCCCTAATTCACCAGCTGTAAATGGGTTTCTTGCCCTCTTTAGGTCAGGGAAGGAAAAAGAAGGGAAGGAGATGGGCCCGCCCCCAATATGCTGGCCCCTGAGAAGCTGGGTCCCTGATGCATTTTCTCCCCTACGCCGCCTAGGGTTTTGGAACACCTTCCTTTTTACCTTTTTATTATTTTTTTTTTTTTATTCAATCTTTTATATTTATTTTTTTATTTTCTTATATCGAGGGATAATGAATAAGCACCCTGCATTTTTTTAAAAAATTTTTTAATCCAAAACCCCCTATCCAGGGTACCATTTACAGGGGGGGAACTGGGGGCGTACTGAGCCAAAATTACAAATGGTCACCCATCCACTTTTAACCCCCTCAATTGCTTAACATTGGCTGGGGGGAAAGCGGGGGCTCTGACCACTGAGCTATCCTGTCCCCAATAAACACAAGCCTTCTGCAAAAAAAAACAAAAAAACAACAACAAAAAACACACACCAAAAAAAACCAGCTTTTATTTCCCCTGGTTATAGAAGGGGTTTTAGGTAAAGAGAACATCATGCCGGGACAACTTCACATACACACCCCATAGAGGTAGGTGTAGGGCTGTGCATCTCCCAGCGATGGGTCGTTTTCACGTGATGTTTTGGGGCCAGCAAATCTAGGGGTTTGGCTGAAACCAATCCATTTAAACATCGGGGTTTATATTGCCTAAAATTTCTTGACACTTACTACAACCATTTAAAAAAAAAAAAAAAAAAAAAAAAAATTTTTTTTCATTTGTTTTTACAAAACAGTATATGCTTTACAAGTTTTAGCTTTGAGAATAAACCCCCTTTTAAAATTTTTTTTTATACTTTTCCTAAACCAGAGCTCTGAGGTTCACCAAAAGCTCGATGAATAAAAAAAATCATTCAGCATTATTTCTTATCAGTGCCCCTACGACACAAAACTTGCACAATCCTATGATACAAAGTCAGATACAGCTGGCCCTCCCTTCCTTTTAAAACATCAATTTTGCCCACATTAATAAGCGGAACAGAGCGGGGATGGACATGCTACCACCCCCCCCAAGACATGTCTAAACAGAGTAAGCGAACAAGAAAAGAGGACCAAGGGCACTTTGAAAAATTTGATTACAAACCCCAAGAAAAAAAACAAAAAAAAATCAGGGGGAAATTAAAAAAGTAAAGAGTGAAAGTACTGATTTGTGACTTTAAATTTTGGTGCTGTACTTTTTTTTGCAAAAAAGAAAACAAGAAAAAAAGGTTATTTTTTGGTCATTTTCTTGACTAGAGCCCCAAAGGTTCAGGATGAGTTTTGTTAAGCGCAACCCTTTTTCAATTTTTTTGCTCACCATGAAGGGCGTTTTGACTTACAGGGATGATGTAAATCAAACACAACACTTGTTTGCAGCATTTTTTTTTTTAAACATGTTCACCATTCTTAGGGCAAATCCTTTATTCTAAAACACCCTGCAAACCATTTGTTTTCTCCCTGTCCCCCCTTCCCACCCCCCCCCTTAGCCTCTCTTTTTTTCTTCATGCTGCTTTTCTTTTCACAAAGTAACAAAAACAAATTTAAATTTTTCCCCTCTCCCCCATTTTTCAAAGCTAGCAACAACTCCCCGCCCCCTCTTTGTTCGATTTTGAGCGCAGCTTGGCTTGGGTTTGATGAAATGAAACAAACAAATTTTAAAATGGGCAAACAAGGGCCCCACAGTTAAAACTCACCTGCCTTTTTTTAAAA
Organism: Stramonita haemastoma; assembly: GCA_030674155.1. Taxonomy (NCBI): domain Eukaryota; kingdom Metazoa; phylum Mollusca; class Gastropoda; order Neogastropoda; family Muricidae; genus Stramonita; species Stramonita haemastoma. The sequence continues at coordinate 3,853 of JASPKP010008989.1, forward strand.
AAACAGACCAAAATTTTAAAATGGGGGAAACAGTGCAACCTTTACAAAAGTTGCACAATGGGGCTGGAATATTAAAAAAAATTTAGTACTTATTCCTCATCCTTGAATAAAAAACAACTCATTCCCCTCACTCCCCCTCTCACACACACCACACACCCCCCACACACACAAAAAAACGCATGGCATACAAACACACACCTTGCACACTCATACACACACGCCCCACAACACACACACACACACACACACACACACACACACACACACACACACACACACACAGCCCTTCATTCTACTTACACTGTCCCCTTGTTTCTCCCACTCTTGAAGTACTCCAATTTTTTCTCTCACATCATATCCTGCAATATTAAAATATGTCAGTATTGAATTTCAAAGCCAGTTCACATATCACACAAACACCACACACCACACACAAAAACCCACACACACACACACCAACCAACACAACAACACACACAGAGCAAGAAGAAAGGAAAACTTTATCTGATCTTGACTTCTCAAAATTAAGTTCCCCTTTCACAAAATCTTTACCAAAAAAAAAAACCAAAAACCCAAATAAAAAATTTTAAAAAAAAGAAACAATCGGGGGAAAAAGAGGGGAGATTCTGATTGTCTTTGTTTTTTTCTTTTTTTATTTCTTGAAAAGAGAGGGCCGAAGCCACCCAAAGATGAAAATTTTTTCAATGCAACCGCTCCACAACACAACATTCAAATCACTCAGTCAAATGTCAAACGGGGCGCGCCCCTTCCTTTTTAACTCACTCAGATGGCCTTTTTCTCCCTTGTTTTTCCCCCCCAAACGGCCCATTTTTTTAAAGGGTTTTAAAAAAAATCATAAAAAAAAACAAAACACACAAAGAAAATAAAATTTTCTACTTATGAATAAAAATGTGGGTTCTTTAAAATACATAAGATTGAAGCTCTCATTTTAATATTTTAAACTTTTACAAGCAGAAGAAAATAACCGAATTTTTTACTCCGTATCAACTCCATGTCCCCCCCAAATCTCTCAAAACCGAAAACAAAAAGTTCGGAACAACAGAATCAACTAACAATGCTCTGCATAACCTTGGGGTATGTCACAAAGCATGTAAGCTGCACTAGTCATGTATCAATGCGGCTGCCAGTAAAAAACTGCAAAAAGCAAATCTGCATAGCAGACTGCTGCCAAAACCTTTTTCTTTTACAGTGATCCGCTTTTGCAGACAGCCGCCCCCGAGAGTTAATCAGGCTAATGGGTCAGCTCCCCGTAAAATCGCACCCGCTGGGTGGGATGGAATGAAATGGATGCGCTGGGGGAGCTGAAAGTGGGGGAAACTGAAGCTGGGGTTCAAAACAGCTGCATACGACAGGCAAAAGAGTTTCCCCAGCTGACACGTAACCACGCCAACTGAGTATAACAGAACAACACGGCATCAAAAATACAAAAACAAAAACAACACATTGCATCTTCCCCTCCTTTTCTCGCTCCTCACTTCCTTTTTCTCCCCCTTTTCCCAACGCCCCTTTTTTTCACTTTTTCAAGTTCAACCGTTACAACACAAACATAGTTCAGTTCTCTGAACACTACAGCGCAAAGCACACCCAGGTTTTAGTGCCAAAACCATTTGTCATACACACCAACCACACACCACAAACCCCACACAAACACACACACACACACAACCCCCACCCCAACACCCCACACACACAAACGCACAATATTTGGGGGTACACACAAACCCCCCACCCCCAATTTTTTGGGGTACCACAAGCATGCACAACTCACCACCATGCACCTATCCTCATTTTGAGTACACATGCACGCCCCCATCAAACACAGCACGGTGATGCACGCATGCACCCCCCCCATACACACACATCCACCCCACACAACAAAAACAAGGCAACCCCCCCCCCCCCCCCCCCCCCACACAAAACCCCCCCCCCCCCCCCCCCCCCGGCCAAAACAAAATTCAAAACAAAAGGAAATAAAACACCGACCCAAAAAGCTGGACAAAAACCACGATTTCATGCACAGAGGGGGAAATACAACTCATGTTTCTCAAAAAAGGTAAAATCACAAACATTGCCCTCACTTATACCTAATCTTTAAAAAAAGAGCTGCTGTGTTTACTTTAAAAAAACGGAAATGGATGTAAAACGAGGGGGGAGTTTTAAACGTCACATGAAGCAGTGGGCGGACTTGCCCTTTTCCCTTACTTCCTGGGCCATGCACCCCCAAACCCCGTCCGGGGGATAGAAGCTGTGGCTATTTTAACCCCCTTTGCCCGACCCGGGGATTTCCCGGGATTGAATAATTCCTCCCAAGCCCGGGGATTTTTTTACACACAAAAATTTTTTCTGCTGTGACAATCACAATTGCCCCCAATTCAAAGCCTACAGGCTAAAGGGAAATCGCGGGTGTCGGGAAGTAATTATAGTGCTGGTATTTTTAGGGGGAAAAAACGACGACATGTGGCCGCCCTGATTTTGGAGGGGGAAAGCAAAACCTAGGAGCGTTTGTTTTTGGCCCCGAATACAAAGGGTTTTTAAAGAACACAAGGATAGAAGATTATCATCACTGTTTTCGAAGGGTAAAGATTCAAGCAACAACCATTCTTCTCCCCCTTTTTCCCCCTCATTCCCCTTTTAAAAATGCCGGTTTCTGACCCCCTCCACTTACTTTGTTCTCCCCCATCTTGATTTCTGTTTTTAAAAATTTTTCCCGTGGCCAAATGTTTCTTGCCTTCCTTCTCTATTTTTTGGACCATACAAAGGTGCCCCAAAATGTCGTTCCCAAAAGGGGTTTCCATTTGGTAGCCCGCAACACAAAAAAACCCCGAAACTTTGTCGCCACGCGATTTAAAAATTTACCAACTCCCGATCAACTAACACATAATCCCATAGAAAATACGCATGACCATCCCTAAAAAATTTTTAAACATTGGGTCCCAGTATAAAACAACAAAAGGCCCCACATTTAAAATTTTTAACATGTAGGGTCCACAAAAAATACAACATGTAGGGGTCCACAAAAAAATTTCAAAGTGGGGTCCACGTAAAATATAACTTGAAGGGTCCACAGTTAAATAAAAACATGTAGGGTCCACAGATAAATATCAAATGTGGGTCCACAGTATAAATTAACTGTGGGCCGGGGTTTTGGTTGGATTTTCTACGAAGTAAAAAATACCAAAACTAAACACTAACCCCCTGATATTTAAAATACAACATAAAGGGGCCCACAGTATAAATACAAATTGGGGCCCCTTGGTTGGTTGAGTTTTTCCCCCCAATAAATTAGCATACAAAAAAATAACGTTTTTGGGGTTTTTTTTTTTTTGTTTTTTTTAAATTATACGAAACCAAAACAAATTTAACAATGTTTAAAAAAACTGAAAGGAAAAAAAAAATTTAAACACAAATTAAAGCATAAAAATCGCAAAAAAGGAACAACCTTTTTAAAAAAAAAAAAAAAAAAGGGGAAAAAACCCAACAGACCAAGCTGGGCCCAGGGGGATGGAAAGGACATGCATTATTTTTTCCCGACACATCGACGGTGTAATTAACAAACAAGGAAAAAAGTGAAAAAAAAATTTCTCACCTTTTTTCCATCCCGCCCATTGCTCCTTGCGTCTTCTTTCTTTCGCTTCCGGGAGACAAAGGCCTTTTTTTCCATCAAAAACAATATGTGTGTGTGTGGTGTGTGTGGTGGTGTGTGTGGGGTGTGGTGTGTGTGCAAGCGTGTGTGTCGAAATTTGGTCAGGGGAAAGGGAGAGGGGGCGTGAAAATGTTAAATAAAATTTAACATCCTTTTTTTGGTTTATTTTTTTCCTTCTTCCTCATTTTAATTTCCAGGGAGTGGGGGTTTTTTTTTCTCTTTTTTGTTTTCATTTTCTTTCCTAAAGTAAACTTCCCACCCCAAACAGCTGACAAAACACAAAATATAAGTCACCACCTTTTTGGCAATCTCCTTCACTTTTTCCTTCAGGCGTTTCCCCCAGGGCTTTCTTCTTTCTTTCTTTTTCTGTCGCCAGAAATTAAAAAACAACAACATTAAAAACTTTCCCAAAAATAAAATGACTACGCTTTTGCACTGTGTATTGGCTTTAGCAAAAAATTTTACCCTTTTTAAAAAAAAATTACTTTCCAAAGGGAATCATATAAATAATACATTAAACAGCAACATAAAATGTTTCAAGGGGCGGAATCTGGGCTGGCCTTTATTTTATTCTTTTTTTATTTATCTATTATTCTTTTAATCGAGGATATTTGGGAAAAAAAGCCACTCATGTGCTTTTTCAATCCAGTCCTCGTGTGTATCAGTTTTGTAAAATTTGTTCCCACCCACACAATGGGCACTCTTAAAGAAAAACGGAACCCAATTTAACGGTTCAAGATGTTCTGCATACTTCGCACATGGGGGCCTCAGTTTAAGCCAACTGAAGGGCTTTGGGGAAGTGAGTCAGCAGATGTTAAACCCTGGGAAAAAAATCCCCTTGAAAGGGAAACAAAACCCGGGGGCGCAAATTGTGAGTGCATTTCTGACCACTAACTATCCGGGCCCCCAGAGTGTTTTAAAGGTTGAGTATAAATCTTACCCAAAAAAATTTTGAAAAAAACAAACAAAATTTCTTTAATTTTTTTCCTAACAAACATGTCAAAGAAGGGGGGGGAAAAACAATGTTAAAAGGGGGGAAAAAAAAACCCAAAAATTAAGTTTTTACAAAAAATTTTACACAACAATTTGGAAACCAACATTCTTTCACACCCAAAATCCATTTCTTTTTTACTCTTTGTCCTCCCCCTGCTGGCAGGGGGGGGCAGATGGGGGCAAAAAGATGGGCCCCCCCCCCGTTCCCAATCTAAGACGCATGCAACCTGTCCCCTTTTTCTTTCTCCTCTCTCCTGTACCTGGACCTGGGCCCCCCGCCCCCTTGTCCTTTTGACTGTGCTTTTTCCTGACTGGAGAGCGGGGGCCGTGAACTTTGGTCGATGAACCCGACTCTTAACGTTTTTCCCTACTAACAAATATGCAAACAAAAATCAAACAAACATGAATGAAAAAAAAAAATAAAAATTCAAAATGTTGTGCTTGTGGTTTGACCCCTACTTTGTAAACATTATAAAAAAACAAATTATCATAAAAAATACACAATCATAAAAGTGATAAGCTTTTGCAATCATTAGCTATTTCAAACAAGAAGGAGATTTTATTTAAATCAAATTCTAAAGAACAAAACATGGTATGTTTATTAACAATGCAAACTTTGAATAGGCAGGTTTCAGATTCAATACACTTATACAAGATACAAAAAACCAATGAAGAATGAAAAACCCAAAAATGTAAACATGAACACCATTGAAACTATGACAATCTCCTGACTTCATGAAAAAATTCAAATGAAGACTGGAGTACACTGAGAACAGTACAGGGGGGAAATAACAGGCAGACCTGGAAAATCAGACGAAAATTCAGTAAAAAATGGGGAAACAAAATCAACTTTGGGGCTTTTCTTTAGTGAAAAAAACCCTTTCTAGGAATGCTGAAAAAAATGAAACTCGAGAAAGAAACTAGTTGCAAAATTCAATTGGGAACTCAATCCCTGATATTGTCTCATCTAGTTGGGCCCCCTTTTTTTGTATAAAATTTTTGCCCCTTTTTTTCACAATGAACACTTAACAGGTCATTTTTATTATTCCATTAAGAGAATGGTTTGTTTCTAAATGTCTAGTAGTAGTACTATCAGAATGCCCCATTGGATTTTTGAAATAAGGTTATTTTAAAAGTCGTACTTTTCTATAAAAATATAAATTCAAGGGATTATACTATAGCATAACCCTAGCAGTTGTATAATATTTTATAGTAGCATCATTTTTAAAATTGCGGCTATTAACTTAAACAACCTAAAAGCTCTGCTTTATGAAAGTTTGGGAGGGGGTACATATATGGTACTTTTTTTTGCAATGATTCATTGTACATGAAGTTTATTATTTCAAATATACCTTATATACCCCCCAAACTATACTGAAAAATTATAACTGACATATATATATAACCCTTTAATTTCAAATTTTGGGGGGTTTTGTTTCTTTTTTAAACTCTTACTCAATTTACTGCTAGTTCTCGACACTATCAATTAAAACAAAAAAAATTTCATTTCGTATGTAATTACTGTAGAACCCCTTTCTTGATATCTTCTGGGCTTGTCCCCCTTGATCGCTACGCTGAAGTAATCAAAAACAACAAAAAACTGCTGCAAGTGCAAAGAATACTACTGGTAACGATTACCGATTAGGCCTTTGGGATAATTTTTTTTTAGCCCCAAACCTCTATTCTAGAAAACATAGGCTCCAATTCTCTTCATCAATAATGATTATTTCAACCTGCAAACATGCAAAGTAAAAACCCAACGCCCTCATTAAAAGTATTAAAATCTTACTTTCGCTAATGCCGCGTGCGGACTTAGGGTTAAGTGATTTTCCTCTCCCTTTTTCTTTCTCGACTGTCACGGGCCCTGTCTCCCTTGGTCTGGCGAGAACGATAAAATGCTTTCCTTTTTTTCTTTTTCCCCATTTGAATTCTTTGGTTGAAACAAAAATTATCTAAAAACGATAGCAACATTTTAAAAAAAAAAGACAAAACCCAAAAAAAAAAAAAAACGGGGGGGCCAAAAGGATAAAAAGGGGATTTTCGGGCTTTGTTTGGCCTGCCACAAAAGTTTGGCTATCTTTAAAAAGAAAATTCCCCAAAAAGGGAAAAGGAAAAAAGATCAATAAAAGTTGTTTTTTGTTGTTTGTTTTTTTGGGGGGGGTTCAATCAAGTGAGCAGAAACAAAATCATTTGCAAATAAAGAGATTGATATCAATGAAAAAAACGGAATTCGCTAAGATTTTTATAAAAACATTTCATTAAATAAGACCCAAGAGCTTCAGACTTCCTTCTGACCAATTTAATAATGCAAAATAAGAAGAGAGAGAGAGAGAGAGGAAGAAGAAGGGGAGAAGAGGAGAGAGAGGGAGAGGGAGATTTTTACA
>JASPKP010008990.1:0-10889 GCA_030674155.1 Stramonita haemastoma
CAAATTTTAGTACAGATGCAGTCACCCACACCCCTTCTCGCCAGTAGAAGCAAACAAACAACATTAGCGGGGTTTGGGTTGAACGCCTTCTAATGTCCTCTGGTACACACCCCCACACACACACACCCCCACACACCACAACACAACACCACACACCACACACACAAACAAAACACAAACACAAACACAAACACACCAACCACGCACGCACGCACGTACGCACGCACGCACGCACGCGCCCCACACACACACTGCAAAAGGACTCATGGCTTTTGCTGGTGAAAAATTTGACTATTACTTTGACTCGCACCTCCAAAGGGAAAGGGGATGTATTATTATTATTATTATTATTTTTTTAAATTTTTATTATTATTTTTTTTATTATTTTTTTGTTGTTGTTTTTTTGTTGTTGTTGTTTTTTACTATCAGTAGTATAGTATGGGAAAAAGTAGTAGTAGTAGTATAGTATAGTATAGTAGTAGTAGTATAGTATCGTCACATCGCTCGTTGTTTTTAAATTTTTTTATTGTTTTATCATCATCATATCATCATCCCATCATCATCATCACATCATCATCATCATCATCATCATCATAAAACACATCATCAAAATTTGCTTTTTCCCTTTTGCTTGGTTTCTTAAAGAACCGATTTTTTTTTAAAAGTACTATGTTAGTTTTAAAAACTTTTTTTGGGGGGGTTTTTTTCTTGGGGGCCCTGTTTTTTGGGGTTTTTGTTTTTTTTTTCCCGTTCCAGGGGAAAAGGGTTTTTTGGGGGGGGGGGTTTTGGGGTTTTGGGGGGTTTTTTTTGGGGTTTTGGGAGGGTTGGTTGTTTTTGGTTTTGGGGAGGGGGAGTTAGGGATTTTTGGTTTTAATTTTAAAGAAATTTTCCCTTCCCAAACCGACGAACGGGGGGTAAAAATTTCAGCCAAAAGCGACAACCAGGAAAAGCCCCCAAAAAAAGAAAAAGAGAGAGAGAGAGAGAAGAGGAGAGAGAGAGAGAGAGAGAGAGAGAAAAGAGAGAAGAGAAAAAGAGAGAGAAAAAAAGAGAGAGAGAGAAAAACGGGTAAAAGGGCAAAAAGAAAAACAAAGACAGTGACGACAAACCCGGGAAACAGAAAGCACAAGCGGAAAAAAAAACTAATATAAGAACAAATCAAAAAGGAAAAAAAAACCAAGAAAAATGTTTTATACGAAAAAACAAAACCCCCCCCCCCCCCCCCCCCCCCCGATTGCATCTGATAGAAGAGCTTCTATCAACCCTCCAGCTCATAGCCAGGCATTGAAATTGTCTAACTGGATGTATAAGCCTAGAAGCCATCTTCAGTGGTGTTTGTGTGTGTGTGTGTGGTGACAAAATAGCATGGCGTTTGGAAAGAAACAGCTATATCATCCTGTCAGATTTGCGAGCAGTTGAGGTGGACGTCAAATGAAGAACAATTTCAGTCTCCTACTCGTTTTCAGTTCAAGAGTATTTGTTGTTTTTTCTTTTCTTATTTTTCCGTGCATGTTAGTTTTATGGAAAGACTGGGGAGGAGGAAGGTGCTGGTTGATGAAGAAGAGTAGGTACTGCTATCTTTCTTCGTACATATCATCCTTCGAAACGCTATCCGAACAGCAACTAGTGGCGTTTTCTGTCAAATGACGAAAATGCGTTGCGCTTGACGTTAAAAGCGCCCTGACAAGTCAGACCCAAAGCGCATCCGTATTTGGCGTACGAGAGAATTGTTAGCTTTTTTTTTTAAACCTTTCTAATGGAAAAAAATCAGGAAAATAAATCAAGGGAGAAGAAAAACAGACCAGAAAGGGAGAGACAGGAAGGAAAAGAACAAGGCATGCAGAAACAAAAAGGATAGAAAAGAGGAAAGTCCTACACAGATTTATGTCCATAATTGGGATGTTATATATACTAACGGGCCCCCCTCATCCGCTAACGGAGAGAGGCGGGGGGAGTGGGGGTACTTGTCAGAGGTCTGGGAGGTAGGGTGGGGAAGTTAATCACTGTAGATGACAGTTTCAATGGTAAGCCCTAAATCCGTTTGCAAAAACTAATCCAAGCTAGCATAGCAAGAGCCTTTTGTTCATTCAGGCCCATGGGTTCTTTCAGTATAAATACATCCCCACCTTCTGGTCAGTTCGCGCTAGAATTTACCCTTTTCTAGCACTCCCTTCATTTCTGTCATTCTTCTTACCTGTGTGTGTGGTGTGTGTGTGTGTGTGTGTGTGTGTGTGTGTGTGTTGGGGTTGTGTGTGTGGTGTTTTGTGTTGTTGTCGTCTTCTGTCGTCTGTCTTGTCTGTCTGTCTGTCCTCTCTCTCTCTCTCTCTCTTCTCTTCTCTCTTCCCCCTCTCTCTCTCTCTTTTTCCTCTCCTCTTCTCTCTCTCTCTCTCTCTCTCCCCTTCTCCTCTCTTTTCCCAAAAGTTGTCCGTGCCGGCGGTGTGTCGTGCTTGGGCTTGCGTGCATGTGTGTGTGCTGTGTTGGCTTGTGTTGTGTGTAATGTGTTGTGTGCCGCGCATGTACTTTGGGCTTGCTTGCATGCGTGCAAAGTCACAGACAATAAACTGAAAATTTCAAAAGTCGGTTTTCCCGTCGCTGCCCAAAGGTGGCTTAGGCAAGCAGCAAAAATTTAAACCTTTTTTTTCTAACTTATGATCCCCTTTTATAGCACTTTTATTGACGTTTTGCGTAAATCACCGCGAAAATTCTTCTCGATTGGGGAGGTGGGGAGGGGGTGAAAAAGGGGCCGGGGTTTGGGGAAGTTCTTTATCGTTCGTACTATGTACATTATTTTTGTTTTGTAAGATCGAAATATTCTCTGTGTGTGTGTGTGTGTGTGTGTGTGTGTGTGTGTGTGTTGTGTGTGTGTGTGTGTTGGGGTGTGGTGTGTGTGGGTGTGCGTGCGTGCGCGGTGCATGGTGCGTGTTTGAGTGAGTGGTGTGTATGTGCGTGCGGTGTATGCGGTGTGTGTGTATGCGTGCGTTTTGTGGGGGTGTGTGTGTGTTGGGGTTTTGATGTGTTTGTATGTGTTTGTATTGTAAGTGTTGTGCCTGTTTACTTTAAAAAAAAACAACACCCAAAAAAACCACTTGGGACCCTTACTGGCGGATTTTTGTTGGAAAGTGAGGGATACAAAGGACTTGAACTTCTTAAAAGTCAGAATAATCAATATGTCAATGACGATACAAATTTTTCACTGTCGGAACGGGTCAGAGGGGAAGACCACTCACAAAAAGGCTTTGGATTTCTGCCTGGACAGAAAACTTTACCTTGTATGGCAGTTGATCGAAAACTATAAAGAAATAGCAAAGTTGCCCTTGTCAAGAAAATCGGTACTTTTTATTTTTTGGTGTTTGGCTTTGCATTCCTCAGGCCCGTGTCAAAAATAAAGACAAATAACCTTGGTACCGGATTTAAAGGAGTTTAGGGTTTGTCACGCGAGAAGGAATGTAATACAAATACCACCCCACCGCGCGCGCCGCGCGCGCGCGCGGCACGCCATACAGAGAGAGGGAGAGAGAAGAGAGAGAGAGACGAGAGACAGAGAGGGCAAGGAAGAGAGGACGACAGCAGACAGACAGACAGAAGGGCAGACAAAAGACAGACGACAGACGGACGGACAGACGGACAGGACGGACAGGCATGTATGCAGGCAAGCATGCATGCATGAGGGGGCAGCAGGAATACAGAACAGAGAGAGAGAGAGGGGGAGAGGGAGGGGAGAGGGAGAGAGAGAGGAGAGAGAGAGAGAGAGAGAAGAGAGGGAGGGGAGGGAGAGAGGAGAAGAGAGAGTTGAGAGAAGAAGGAGAGGAGAAAGAGAAGGAGGGAGAGAGGGGGAGAGAGAGGGAGAGAGAGAAGAGATGAGAGAAAAGGAAGAGAGAGAGAGAGAGTGGAGAGGAAAAGAGAGGAGAGAGAAGAGAGAGGGGGGAAATTGTTTCTTTCCTTTCCGTAAAAAAAAAAGTGAAGATTTCATTAGTTTAATGAAACTTTAGCATGTTAAAAAGCACCCAAAAACCCTGGAAATACAGAATTTTTCTTCTTTTCTACCTTCAATTATCGCCTTTTAATTTCAAGTGTAATTAAGAATTGTTTTTTCCCCAAAGTGTCACGCAAAAATTTTAACAAAAAACCTTTCAACCATTAAAAAGGGGGTACAGGTTTTGGACATTTTTTTTAACATTACCTGGGAGGGGGGTTTGGGGGGGGGGGGTCAGCTTTGAAAACCATGGTTCAACGTTTTGGAAAAAAAAAATGTGTATGGTCCATCATTTTTCAGACATCTACAAAAAGTTAAATTAAAAAAAGTAAAACGTCACTGTCTAACCAGCTAGACTTTTTGGGCAGCAGACACACCAAACCCACACACACCCACACACCACAACACACACACACACCACAAACCAGTTTTATATATATATATTATATACTTTTTATATCTATATCTATCTATATATTTTTAAAATTTTCTATTTTTCTATCATCTATTTATTTATCTATCTACTATCTTTCTATCTATCTATCATCTATCTTTCCGTTGTTGTCTGCGTCTGTCTGTCTGTCTTTATTATTATCTATCTATCTTTTTTCTTCTATTTCTATCTATTATACTTTTTTATATATTATATAAATATATATATATATTATATAAAATTTATATTAAAAAATTATTGAGACGAGAGAGGTGATGGCTTGAATGGGGTGGTCTATATCACCAAGTCGGAAAGGGCATAAAAAAAAAAAATAGACGAGAAAAAAGAGAGCTGAAGTTTTCTTGTCCAATCACTCTTTTTCTGTCTTTTTCATTTTCCCTCCCTGTATCTGAAGACCCCAGGGGTTTGGGTACTCAGTGGTCAGAGCCCTCGCTTTTCCCCAAACCATGTTAAACAGCCCGAGCCCCGGTTTCCAAGTGGGGGTGGGTGACTGTTTGGGGGTCTTGGCTTCAAAACAGCCCCCACGTTTACCCCTGTAAAAAAGGGGGGCCTCCCTCTTTTGGGTCAGGGGAAAGGAAAGCAGTGATGGGGAGATGGGCGCTGCCCCAATTGCTGGCCCCTGGAGAAATGAGGGCTTGATGCCTCGCTTCCCTCGACCACTTGGTTATGAAACACTTTCCCTTTTACCATTATACTAAAGACCTTAACATAAAAGTTAACTTGTTTTTTTTATCCCTCCCCAAAAAGTAATGGACATGTGGAAAATTTTCCCATCAGCAGTGTTTTGGATTCGACCAACTAATCAACCCCCATGGCCGTTATCTAAAAAAGGATATGGAGGCCATCATTTTCGCGTAGTGTGCTTCGTAACTGATTTTGAAGGGCAAAAAATGGGTTTCAAGGGGAAAGGTCCTGCAGGTGCAGACTGTAATAGGAAAATTTACTGTTTTTTTGTTGTTTGAAATGTAATTTCCCATTTTGGGGGCAGGAAGTAGAGCTTCCTTTACTGCAAATTGAACGTCGTTGGTAGGCATTTTTTTTTTTGGGAAGGAGGGTTGGGACATTGACCCCCGGGGACGTAAACACGGTATAGTGTGATCTGTTGTAAAAATGGAAAAAAGAACTCGGGGCTTCTAAATTTCGGTGCCCTGTAATGACTATGTACTGAATACTGAAGTACTCGAGGAGTTTTGGGGGTTTTTACAATTACGATATACTGAAAATCGTAAGAGTTTTATAAAGCCTTTATGGCCCTTTCAGTACAAGAATACAGCCTTTATAGAAATAAATTATGAAGAACGGGTTTTTAAAGCAAAACCCAGTCGCGAAGATCCTTGTCAGGTTTCAGCCAGATTTACATTTTTCTTTTATAATATTTAAAAAATATTTATCTGAGTTTTTCCCTGCAAGTAATTGAGTTAAAAAACTCCAAGTGACGTGTATACTTTGCAAAAGTTAAAGGTATTCCCCCAAAAAACTGTGTTCTCGTTGCGGCAATGTGCCAGGGACCTCGCTTCACCCAGGGGCCGGCTTTTTAAAAGGGTGGCGCCATCTCCTCTCCTCCCCCCTTGCTTTTCCCTTTCCCTCCCCCAAAGAGGGAGGTACCCACTTCAGCTGGGTCGGGGGATTTATATGAGGCCACGGCGCCTGAACGGTCCCCCATCCAAGAGGCACCAGCTCAGCGATAATCGTTAGCTTGAGGAAAACAAATCATAGTCAGTGGAAACGTTGTCAGGTACAGATGGATGTAAAGGTCCAGTCTTGTCTTTTCGGCAAAAGTGGTTTACGTAAAAATTTTGTAGGGAAAAAACTTTCTTTCCCAAAAAGAAAGTAGACATTTTACGTTTTCCCTGCAAAGTTTGGGCAACTTGAAAGAAAACCGCCATTTGCTAAGTCTAAAAAATTTCATTCAATTACCCCTAAAGATAAATTCAAATAAATAAAAATCAAACCTCAATCTTCACCAAGCAAAAAAAAAATAGTTTGGCGGATGCTTTTTTCCTTTTATGCAGAGGTCCCGAAGTCTTTTAAAAGTTCCCTTTTTGGCTGTTCATCAGACGAGAAACCCGTCAAAAAATCATTTTTCTTTGCTTTCAGTGCATCAACTGATTTCGAGGGCCAGCAATGGTGAATAAAGCGCAAAGCTTTGACACCAACGGCACTAACAAGAGAATACCAAAATTTTTGCTTTCGAGTTTGATGGTATAATAGACCCCCTTCTAACACGGACAGGAGGTGGTGGGAAAATCTTTTCAGAAAAAAAATTAAACTGTCAGTGGGTAAAACGTTTTGGTGAAGGAAAATTTTGGTTTTTGGGTTGATGTCCCTGCTGTATTTTGAAAAATTTGAAGAAAAATCTGCCAGCGGGTGTTCACACTTCTAGGGCAACCATTTCCATGGTATCTTTTGGGCTTGAGGAAGGGCAAGAGTCATCTCAAAACAAAATTACTGGGGGGAAAATAACCTCAGAGTTTCTTACTCCCCCTTTAAACTCCCTAAAGAGTCGTTAAGGCGGCACTAATTTTCGCCTTATTATTTGTGTTTTGTATTGTGTTGTGTTGTATTTGTTGTGTTGTATTTTTTGGTTTTTTATTGTATTGTATTGTATATTTTGCTTTTATTGATTGTATGCCTTGTGTCGGTTGATTATGGAAAACCCTGTTTACCTCAAATGAAAGTGGCATTGGGTATGTTTTGTAATCCACCAAAATTCCGAAAAGACGGGATCTTTTTAACATTCTTTATTTTTGGTGTGTAATCACGAAAGGAATGTTTAAGGCACTGGGGGGTCTGTATCCAAGTTGCCCCATGAGTCGAAAAAACCCAAACCCAATTATTCACAAGACGCCTGCGGTTTAAAACCTACCTTCGATGACCCTCGGGGAAGAAAGCCGAAATGCTTTATTAAATAAATTAACGTCTGTTGATCCCCAGGGTATTGTTTGAAAAAAACACCTCACTGCCCATTAACAATAAATTCAAGACGGAGGTTTTATTTCAGGGCTTCTGGTAAGGTGCGAACTCACAACTTTTAAACGTAATTAATTTGGTACAGTGACCTGTGGGTGGTTTGTGCAAAAAAACATAAAGAATTGACGGATTCTGTATGTCTGTTTATTGTCTACACTGTGTGCACTATAACACCACACAAAAATTATTGCAAGGCTGAACAAAGGGGGGGGGGGGGGGGGGGCTTCTCGGGAGAATATGAAAATTTTTCTGATAAATGACTCCAATGTTTCTTGTGTGTGGGAGAGTTTTTAGAAAAACTGGAATGAAAACAGTGTTTTTACCATGGAAAGATACTTTAATTTTTCTAGTAAGGTAGTCGGTACAGTAAAAATAATCATTCACACACCACACACATACGCTCGCGCGCGCCACACACAACTTTCTCGATCACAGTAACAACTCCTAACCCCCTTGATCTTTACAATTTAAGAACGCAAAAAAAGTGTCCCTTTTTTCCAACATCATTCAAAATACACCCCCACGCACGCAGCGCGCCCCGCGCGCGCGCGCGTGTCAGTATGAATCTCAAACCCCCGTTTGATTTTGACTATTTAGAGCCCAGGAGAAATTGCCCTTTTGACCAAATCTTCTTTATAGTATTTTTTGTCCCCTGAAGCCTTCAGATACCGTTAGACCTTCCTTTCAAAAAATCGTTACCAGAGACATTAAATTTGGACTTTTGGGAGGAGTGGCAAAGGGTGGGGGAGGGGGCCGGTAGCTGTAACTTGGAAAATAAAAAATTCAGTTCTGTCTCAGTCTGTGGCCAAGCCATAACCCTTTTAGTATTGATTTCGCGAAGTGTCAAGGCTCCCTGAAAAGTTTGTTTTGATATTTTACGTTTTTAGTGTCTGAATACGGCTTCTTTATGGGGGGGCAACAACAAAACAAAAAACAAAAAAAGGTCAATGCACAAAAATCTTCTATTGATGAATTTTTAGCTCTCAAGTCCATGAAAGGGGGGGGAAAATGTTACACTGAGATTGTCTTCAGCCCTAAAAAAAGTTTTGGATAACAACCCGCTTTTTCCCTCTGAGGACTGAAAAAATGGTTGGTATTGCGTTTATTTTGGCAAGGTACCTGAAAGAGTCTAAACAATTTTTTTTCACCGTGTGTGCTTTTGATGGGTTTAACTTTTTAATTTTTTGGGTGGAATTAAGATGGAGACAGGGCATCCCCATGAGGGGCAAAAGGGAATGTTATGCTGAGAAAACCCCAAAAACACCCGGGCCAGAAGCAGAAAGAAAGCGGGCAGCGGGAGCAGCAATAGCAACAGTTCCAGTTTTGCGTTTTTCCCGGGGAGGAGGCTTTTATAAAAGGGAAAAATTTTTCAAAAAATTTGCTGAAACCACTTTTTGGCACAAAAAAATAAATAATTTTTTTGCTGTGCCACACTTGCCCAAAACAATCAAAACCACTGGACCCCTTTCCCACACTTGACACCCCAATCACTCACTGCATCCCTGTCCCATTTGGGCAAAAACAACACTTCATGCCTACACGCGTGCCAAAATTGACACAACAATCACTTTCCATGCACGCTTTTTGGCCAAACACTTGACAAAAACAATCACTTTCAGGGCACGCTGGGCCACCTTGGCACAACAGTTCACACCCACTGCATTTTTATGCCACACTTGGAAACAAAAATTTTAAATCACTGCACGCTGGCCAAATTTGGGGCACAACGGGTCACACCCTTTTCACCGGGGCTTCCCAATCTTGGAAAAAACGTCACATCAAACCGCTGTGCCCCCTTTTGGCAAAACCGTCACCTATCATAAAGGGGAATTTGGCTGAAGCCCCCTTTAACCCAATCACTGGAAAGTTTGGGTAAACATCAAGATACGTTCTTTTTCCCCTGCATATCAGTTTTTTTGTGGATTTTAAGGGAAAATTGTTTGCGCTCTTTAATTATTTTGTTTTTAAAGGGTTCGGATGCTTGTATGGGAAAAAAGGAAAAAACACTTACGACACTTTGAAAGCACTAACGAAAACCACACGCCTAAAGGCCCTCTGTTTTTGAAGACAAAGAAGGGAAAACTTTTAACGGAAAACAATGCCAACCTCCAACGCTTTACAGAAAACTGGGGAGGGATTGTACAACTACCCCCCTTCGCCCCGATACCCCATAGTTTCGGGCAAACCCCCCTGAAACCCCCAAGATAAAAGACCCACCAATACTAAGGTGTGAAGTAGATTGCCAAACTAAATTTTTTTAATTTAAGAAGGGGAAGTCCCCTGGAAAACGATAACATCCCAGGGTGAACTCATAAAAAATTTGGGGGGAATGAAACAGCAAGGCGATTCACAAAAACGTTTGGGCAGAAGAAACCACGACACCAAAGAATGGCCAAAAGAATGGACACCGTCCCCTTGTAATACCCCCCGCCAAAGAAAGGAAACCCCAAAAAAAAGCCCCGAACTACAGAACCCCAGGGCTTTAAGTCCCTAGCAAGAACATGCGCAGGTAGTCCTCAACAGACGAAAAATCAAGCGGAAAAACTCCTGGCAGAAGAACAAGGGGGGCTTTAGCCCAAAAAACCAGCCAATGGAAAAAATTTTCAATCTGAGAATTCGTAAAAAGCATCCCAACACCAAAAAGACTTGTTCCCAATTTCAATTTCAAAAACCTTTTGCGGGTAGGGCCCGCGGCCCTGGCAAGTACTCAGGCACTTCAACATTGACACGCAAATTTGAAGTCACAAAGCCGTACGAAAACGCAAAAGTGCGTTTTTTATGAATAATACTGGGCGGTTCTTCAAGACCACTTGGGGTTCCCCCGGGCTGCCTTTTTCTCACCTGTACTCTTCAACCCTTCTCAAAAAACACAAAAGGGACACTAAAAACCACCACCTTCCATCTCCCTTTGGGGGAAAGACCCCTTTGCACCTAAATTTTTGCAGAGACTTGACCTCATGGGCCGCAAACAAAAAATGCAAATCCCCACAGAAAATTTAACGACGAGCCAGCGCTCGGCAGGGAGGTCGACGAGAAATCAAAGATCGGGGTCAACAGCGCGAGAAAATGCGCAGGGAAATTAAAGATGTTGGGGAAACCTAAAAGGGGGGCCCCCAATTCAAAACTTAGGCTCCATCCAAACCCCAAAAGGCACTAAAAACAATGAAGGGCTCGCTTGAAACCAACATCTGCCTAGTCAGACTCGAAAGATCACAAAAAGCAACAACATCACTTCTGCACCAAATACCCCCTTTTTACAAATCCCTCGTGTATCTTCCTCTATAGGGCTGTGAATCATGGACTCTGACGCGGTTAGAGAGGAGAATCCAAGCATTCGAGAACAAGTGCCCGAAACTCCTCAAAATATCATACAAAGAAAAACAAGAAACCAATAACATGTGAAAGAAGAAATCAAAAAGCGTGTGGGCCCCCCAAAGGCCTTTGCTCCTCCACCATAAAGAGGAGGAAAGCTGATGTGGTTTGGACCCTTCCCCA
>JASPKP010008991.1:0-10889 GCA_030674155.1 Stramonita haemastoma
ATTGTTGGGTTGTTTTGTTGGGTTGTTGTTCTTTTTGTGAGGGCCTGGTGTAAAGAAGCTTGCGGCTTATCCATTTACCCTCATTAAAATATTCGAGTTTCGAGTTTCGAGTTTCTCTCTCTCTCTCTCTCTCTCTCTCTCTCTCTCTCTCTCTCTCTCTCTCTCTCTCTCTCTCTCTCTCCTCTCTCTCGGATGAGACTTTAAATCGAGGCCCGTGTGCGAACGCACGCAGAACATCTTGCGCACACGTTAAATCCTGTTCCGCTTTTCGTAAGAGTAGGCCATCGTGTGCCAGTGGGAACAGATGACAATATTTACAAAAACTACATACACACGGGGACCGGATGAAAAAAAGCACATGATTGCTTATTCTGTTATCCTCGATATAAAAGAATAAATAAATAAATAGATAAATAAATAAATAAATAAATACATACATAAATACATAAATACATAAATGAATAAATAAATAAATAAATCTCTCATTTTTGTCAGTCTGTGACAACAAAAGACAATCAGACCTACATTCCTTCCTGCTTTTTCCCCCACAGGGCAGATTTGCAGACAGCTCAGGAGGGGATTTCTGGCTAGGATCCCAATGGGATGTGGTGAGTGGAAGGGGGACGCAGAGAGCACGGCTGATGGCTAGAGAGAGATTAAATCCCAAGAAATGGGTAACGTCTTTCACACTTTTTTCCTCTATCCTGGACAAAAGGAAAAAAACTGAAAAATTAACAATGGGAAAAGCCACACAATGCAGAGATAAATGAAGAAAGGGAAAAGGTGCTTGAAAGACATAGTTAAATGGGGAATGTGCATGAATAAAAACCAATGAAAACAGACACCATACATACAGAAGGAAAAAGACTAGTCAATTCATCATCATCATCATCATCATCATCATCATCATCATCATCATCATCATCATCATCATCAACTTAAAAATATAAACAAGCTTTACAATAAAGAACGAACTGGACAAACAATCAAAGAAAAAATACATTTATTCAAAAAGCAAGTGAACAAACAAAGAGATCAATGATAGATTTAAATCAAAGCAAACGAGAAAAAACCGGTGATATATTACGTGATTATAAAAAGAGGGTTTTACTTTTTGTATTTTGTCTTTGATCCATATCTAGCTTGAAAAAAATTAAAAGAAAGGCAAACAAAATAAAACAAAAAAGAAAGATAGGGACAAAAGAAAGAAAGAAAGAAAAAAACAGCGAAAGAAAGAAAGAAAGAAGGGAAGGAAGGAAGAAAGAAAGATAACAAGGAAATAATCAAACAAACAAAGAAGAAAACAAAAAGTAAAAGCAAAAGATAAAACAAGAAAACAGACGGGCAGACAAAAATGAATAAAGAGAGAGAGAGAGACAGAGACAGAGAGAGAGATACAGAGACAGAGAACACTGAGCATTAAACACTGAACACTGAAATTGTTTAATATACTTGGGCCTTATGCCACAATACACTTTGAGGGGCAAAAATAAAAAGATGCAACTTTTAAACTCTGGTAAGACTTTATCAAAGCACCATGGAGAGAGAGAAAAACAGAGGCAGAGAGAGAGAGAGAGAGAGAGATTCAATGATTCAAATGTTTAATGTGTTTTGGCCATAGGCATACATACACATTGTGGGAGGGTAGGGGTTGGGTCGTCCATTAATACAGAACACTGAAATGTAACATAATTATTCCCAATCAAAAATACAAAGGTTCCACACATTTATAGTTGCACAAAAAAGCATTTAGATACTCCAAATTCACAACTATTTCTGTTAAACAACAGCAACAAAAACAACAACAATTAATAAAAAAGAAAATCGCTGGGCAAACCTCATGTTAACTTCCGAAAAGGCTGGGGGTGGGGTGGGATTATCGAAACTGAAGATGAACTAACTTTCACAAATTGCTTGTCTTCTTTTAGTGGCATGAAATACATATTTACCAACATGGCGACAGAGATCTTCACTCTTTCCAGCTAGCAGTCTTGCCAGCGGTAAATGAAGAAAATCTTTAAGGAACTTTTCTCTTATATCATTATATAAGGGACAAGCAAGTAAGAAATGTTTTTCATTTTCTTCCTGATAACCACATGCACATTGCTTATCCATCGGATGTTCACTGTACCTATACATATTGCAGTTTATTGGTAACACGCCTAGCCTTATATGTGAGAAAGCGACCCTAAAACACACTATGTCAATGCATGCGAGATATCTTTCTTTGCCAAAGGAATCTGTAAAAGTTCTGTACATTTCATATCTACTCCCTTCACATATGGTCGATGACCATTCCTGCATGTATATATCAACTAATCTTTGTTTGAAAGCATTGATAAAACTACGTACGTTACTGGTACCTTGATTTGTCCATACAAACTGAAAACCTGTTTTACATAGAATGTCTTTAATATCTGTCACCCAGCATTTTTTCCCCCGATCATCTAAAGACAATAACATTTGGTAACATTGTTTTGGAAGTCTGTCTGCTTCCATCTGCAGTATACGAAGCTAGTACTTAACAGATCTGACTGTTGTGTTAATAAAAAGAGGATATCTTCCTAGCTCACCATACACTAGTTTATTCGGTGTTTTCAAAGGTACCCCAGATATCGCTTGCAAGCTAAGAGGTGTACTTTTTCAAGGTTATCTAGTCTATTAACTCCCCAGACTTCCGAGGAATACATCAATATGGACTGCACTTTTGCGTCAAATATCTTGAAAAAAGTTTTTTGTGTCATTTCTTTGCATTTTGAATAGGCTCTACTTAAGATATGTACTGCTCTTTTTCCTTTAGTGACAAAAGCAGCAGTTCCAAGTTTACAGCTTAGTCTTGTAGTAAATGTGAATCCGAGGTACGTGTAACTATTTACAACTTCCACAAGATCACCATCATAAAACCATTTTTCATTTTTTGATAGGTGTCCACCTTTTCTAAAAACCATAACCTTAGTCTTCTCTTTGTTAACTCTAAGCTTTAGTTTATCACAACAAGTCTTTAAATGGTTTAATTGAGTCTGCAGTCCTCTTGGAGTGGTTGATAACAAAACAACGTCATCGGCAAATAAGAGAATAAACAATTCTGTCACAGTTGGGAGAAGCTGAATACCATGAACACCAACTTCATTGATATGCTGAGCTAAATTATTTATAAACAGTGAAAAAAGGGTAGGACTAAGAACACAGCCTTGGCGAACTCCTGTAGGACAATGGAAAAAGTCGGTATATATTCGTTATTAATTCTGACACAGGATAGAAGTGAGCTATACATAGCTTTGAGGGAGCAAAAGAACTTCCTCTGACTCCTTCATTAATAAGAGCTTCAAGTAATTTTTGGTGATGTACAGAGTCAAAAGCTTTTTTAATATCAACAAATGTCACATACAGTTTTCTTTTCCCGCTATTAAGACATTTCTGTATAACAGAATACAATGTAAAGATATGGTCAACCGTGGAACGGCTTCTCCTAAAACCAGCCTGGTTTTCCACAATGCTATGTGTGTCTTCCAACCACAAGTACAGTCGTGTGTTGAGAATTGATGTATAACATTTACATAAAATGCTAATTAATGAAACACCTCTATAATTGTCTGGGTTGTCTGCATTGCCCTTCTTGAAGATAGGAACTACAATTGCTTTTGCCCATTCTTTAGGATAAACACCGTGACTGAATATATGATTAAAGAATTTTTCCAAAAATTCTATCACAATTCCATTACTAGCCTTTAACATCTCTGCTGTAACACCATCTATTCCTGGGGCTTTGCCACATTTCAGTTTTTTTAATGCACGTTCAATTTCTTCTTTTAGTATGGGCATATTCAGTACATGATCTTTGTCTTCATCCAAACTACTATCTAAATCAGTGTTATCTATGGGCTGTACTTTTCCAGTATTGTGCACGTTCTTGAAGTGTTCATGCCACTCTTCAAGTTTTATTCTATCACTGATGCCAATACTTTCGCTCCCTCCAATCTTTCTTAGTTCTTTCCAAAATGATGCTGAATCATTGCTTTTCTTTGTCAACAACTCAGCAAGATCTCTCCTGAACCATTTCTTCTTTTATTTTAGCAACAGTTTATACTGCTTTTTCCCTTCTAAATACATTTTCCTGTCAAAATCCTTCCCCGTTCTTCTAAATGTTCTTAATTGCTTCTTTGTCAGTTGTTTTGCTCTGCGACACTCGGCATCAAACCAAGGTGATCGCCTGTGCTTTTTACCAAGATTGCACTGTTTAACCATGCACTTACTTGCCGTTAGTAAGCAATCAACGAATAACTCGAGGGCCTTGTCTACATTATTGTTAGTGTATGAAATAGCCTCTTCTATCTTAATTCTGATAGCATTATCATTAATTGCCTTTTTGAAATCCCCCTCTTTTCTTTTTCCCAAATGATTTTCTCCCTCACATACGATTTTCTTTCTTCCTTGTCAGCAGTACCAACATTGTCCTCACTGTTCTGTTGTATACAGAGCTTAACAACTAATTCTACAGGTAAGTGGTCCGAGTCTATCGCATCTAGCACTTTCAACTGTTCTATCTCTACACAGGAAAACAAATCACAAGAGACAATAAAATAATCAACAACACTAGCGCCTGAGCTACCAATATAGGTGCAACTGCCATCATAACCATAATCAGACATACCATTCAAAATTGCACAATCAGTCACATTACAAAACTCCAAAAGTTGTTTACCAAATAAATTAACATCTTTGTCATGCGATTCTCTAGAGAGAAAATTATAATTTGTGTTATGTACATCAAAAGGCTGAATGTCATCAGAATCCATGTCATCATAATTTTTGGAAGCAGTTCGCGCATTAAAGTCACCACACACCATCAGATAGAAATCATCAAGTGTTCATAAAGGTCAATAACACATTTATCTATTAATTCCAATCCATAACCATTGTCTGTTTTGCTCCAAAATGGTGAGTCGTATGGTGGTATGTATACAGATATGTAAATAACGTCTTTCTTTGTGTTCAACAGCTCTTTACTAACTTTCAATATAACAACATTTTCAATTTCGGTATGAATTCTTTTTACATACTCAGAGTAACATTTCCTCACAAGAACCACTACACCTCCAGAGCATCTGCCGTGTTTAGTAAGCTTTGTAGCTTTAGAAATATAACTGTTAAACTTTGAAAATGATGCTGTCTCTAGATTACCAGAAAGAAACGTTTCTGTTAAGGAAACAAAATCATACTGTGTGACAAAATTAACAAAATCTGGGTCTTCTAACTTAGTAATTAACCCACACACATTGTAGCATAAAAATGTTACTTCACTATATTTACTTTTATTTTTATTTGAGGCATATTCTAGTTCATCATGGTTTAGAAGCTTGTTTACATCATGCTGTGCCTTACTATTGTATGATGCCCGGCCACACCCCTATTCATTCTCCCTCCCAGGTGAAGGGGTCCCAGAGTCATTTCCCTGTTTCTCACTGACTACACTGTCAGCTACTACCTTGTCTTGGCCCCGCCTAAAAGCATCAGCGATGCTGCTTTGGCTAAGTGTTCTTTTCTGCTTGCCGCCAGAGCGAAGTGTCCTTGTTGTTAGTCGTGATTCACTTCTTGCCTGCACTTTCCTTCCTGTCTTGCGCGTAGAACG
The DNA here is from genome assembly GCA_030674155.1 of Stramonita haemastoma. Taxonomy (NCBI): domain Eukaryota; kingdom Metazoa; phylum Mollusca; class Gastropoda; order Neogastropoda; family Muricidae; genus Stramonita; species Stramonita haemastoma. Next base: position 5,630 of record JASPKP010008991.1, read on the forward strand.
TGACCTGCCAGGCTGAGGAATTTTGGACTCCCAGCGACTTCCCCCTTTGGCTGGCCCGGAACATTCGCCTTCCGCCTCCTGTTGTTCTTCTGTTGAGGAGTCTTTTGATGCTGGTTCCCCCATCCCTTTTTCAGTCCGCTGTGTGTCCATGTCCTTGTTAGCTATTAGAACCAAGTCAGCTTGCATGCTGTTAACGTTGTATTGTTGTGAAGTCATGTTCATACTACCTTTATCTTGTTCAGCATATAGTTCTCTATCAGTAGTTACTTTGCAGTAGTGTTTGCCATTTTGTTGACATGATTTTATTTCCCTTATGTCTGTTTGTTTGTCTTCAGTCTGCCCAACTCTACTGTTTTCTGTATCCCTTGTGTCTGTGTCAGTATCATTGTCCACGTCATTATTTGTCGCATGCTCAGCAGAATGTGTGACTACTGGCAGCAGCAACTGTTCACTGGACTGTGTCTCTGTAGAGTGTGCAGAGCTTGCTGACTGTGTCCTCCTGCCTCCTGTCCCCCTGTCCTGCTGGCTGTTGCTGTACTCCCCCTGTCTGGAGGCCTGCCATCTGTGTGGTTTGGGCATCGAGCGGACTGCCTGGCTGTAAGTCTGGTGTCCTGGAGCCACTGGCAGTCTGTTAGCAGCGTGCTGGTAGCCAGTTGTGAAGCTTCTTCTGCTCGTTTGTCTTCTTTGGACGGGGTCACCACTGGGCACTTGCTGACAGATAGGATTGCCATTTGACCATCTCGAATCCTGTTTCCAGTCCCTAAAACCGTGACGTTGATCTCCCTGTACTTCCTTACGTTGTTTTCTCTCTGTCCATTCTCCTGATATTCTGCCATATGGAAGTTGAGTAACATGGGATGAGCCATTTTCATCATGCTGGTAGTTTCGGATTTTCCGGGGTTGTGCAGTCTCAAAGTGGTCTTCATGGCGATCAGCTGTTTGTTCTCTCCTGAAATGGTACCTTGAAACGTAGTTGTCCACCTCTTCCCTCTGACTTTTGTGACTGCCGTAATTTCTGCCATGGTTACGATTTCCGTATGCCCCTCTCTGTGACGTCCTGTAATAATTGTTCTTCTTCCTTGAAGGTTCAGGCCAGTCTTCATCATAGCTGTCTTCTGAATCTCGCCGATCTGGAAATCGTGATCTGGGCTGATATCTGTCCTTGTCTATGACCTGTAATTTTCCATGTCTGTAAAACGCAGTTTTTCCCTGCTGCTTGTAGAAGTCCAATAGTTGCCTCTGCCTTGTTGTTAAATCAGAAGTCACTCTGATGTTCTCACTTCTAAGTGAGTCTCGCAGTTCTCTGTCCCTCAGTATTTCCATTTTGTCCCCCCACCTCTGAAACTGTACAATTAGTGGGCGGGCTTCTTCATCACTTTGTCTTCTTCCTCCAACACGAAATGCCCTCCGTATATCCCAGTGAGTCCACGTACGTCTGGAATGTACTGACAGAATATCTAGAATTTGATCTTCGCTTGTTGTTCCGTATCTTCCTGATGGTTCATAGATTCCAAAGAATTTCAGGTTGAAAGTTTTCGTTTCTGTTTCTGTCTGTTCAGCTACCTGCTCCAGCGTATCCAGTCTTTGTAGTATTGAACTGCAGTCTTCTTGCAAGTTTCTGATGTCTTCAGCCCCTTGACTTGCAAACTGTTTCAGCTTGTTGACATCATAGACCATCTGGCGAAGTGTGCTGTCTAGATTGTCAAACTTGTTGTCCAGAGTAGCGTTGATAGAGGCTGTGTGAGACTGCAAGCAATGTAGCATCTGTCCTAGACGCCAGTCCATGACTTGAAATACAGTATTATACTGTGCCTCAGGTCCAGCTGTCGACTTAATGGTGATGTATTACAACTTATATGTCGAGAGAGAGAGAGAGAGAGAGAGAGGGAGGGAGGGAGGGAGGGAGGGAGGGAGGGAGGGAAAGCCAGACAGATAGACACAGATAGACAGATACAAAGAGATTGAGGAGGGAAAGACAGACGGAGACAGACGGAGACAGACAGAGACAGATAGAGACAGACAGAGACAGACAGAGACAGACAGAGACAGACAGACAGACAGACAGAGACAGAGATACAGAGACAGAGAAGCAAAGCACAACATTAATTTTTAGTGAAAAAGTCTAATCAATCAATCAGTCAAAGAAATGAGTATGCGCGTTGAGGTTTAAGCAGAATAACCACGTCAGCTACATTGGATGCAAAACAAATTGTCCCTCCATTCCTGCATTGAAATACAGGGGCGTGTTTATTTCCTTAGTACGTACCTTTTGGCTTCATTAATGGTGACCTCTATTCCTTTGCCCCCCTCCACTTTTTTCACGCTTCTCTATGTACTTAGTACTCTAACAATGTTTTTTGTCTCCCAGCTACAACTAGAGCTATAAGCTATAGGTATGAGATTCATCAATCCTGAGATTTTACATAAGCAACCATTTGGGCGCCATTAAGGTGGCCGCGTTCCGACTTCGGGGACAACAGCAGCATGCGTTCGATGTAGATGTTTCTTCCATACTTATCGGAACGAAATGACCTAGTGCTTCAAAAGGGGGAAGGAGTTGTTAACATGTGTGCAAGATGCTTTGCGTACTTTTATACACGGGATTTTAGTTTATAGTCTCATCCAAAAAACTTTCTGGGGTGTGGAGCTTGTATTGGTGTTAACTCCAGGGGACAAAACCCGCTCCAACGGGTGCATCAGTGGCTGTTTGAACCTGGACCATAAGATCACAAACTCAACGCTTTAACCACAAGGTTATCCCACCCTCCACGTAGAACAAAAACGAAAACCAGTCAAATCGTTAACAGCAAATAACACTAAATGTTGAAAGCGAAACAACCCAGAATGCGAAACATTAAATCTACAGCAGCAATGATCAAAGGACCCCTGAGATAGTTCATGATATTATTATCTAAACATAATCCCAAAATCGGTCATCCTGTCTCTGTCTGAATCTGTCTGGCTGTCTGTGTCTCCCACTGTCTTTGTTGTTGTTGCCGTCTATGTGTGTCTCTCTTAGTATCTCTCAATTTAGGCCAGCTGTCTGTCTGTTTGTCTTGTCTGGCTGTCTTGTCTCTCTGTCTGGCTGGCTGTCTGTCTCTGTCTGTCTGCCTGTCTGTCTGTTCTCTCTCTGTCTCTTTGTCTGTCTCTGTCTCTCTCTCTGTCTCTTTGTCTGTCTCTATCTCTGTCTCTGTCTGTCTGTCTGTCTGTCTGTCTGTCTGTCTGTCTGTCTGTCTGTCTCTCTTCTCTCCTCTCTCTGCTCTTCTCTCTTCTCATTCCTCTCTCTCCTCCTCTCTTCTCTCCTCTCTCTCTCTCTCCTCTCTCTCTCTTGTTTGTCTATTTGTGACAACAATAGACAATCAGACCTACATTCTGTCGTCTCTTTTCCGTATTGAAAGGATTTGCAGACAGCTCTGGGGGATTTTGGCTTTGAGCCCAAATAGATGTCGATTGGAGAGATAAATGCAGGCAGCAGAGCTAACAGCACTAGAGGGATTAAATCCCAGGAAACGACAAATGTCTGCAATGTCTTTGACCTTAGTCCTGGATAAAAGGCAATGAGCTCCCCCCCCCCCCCCTCCGGAGAGATAACGAGGGGAAACTGAAGCAGGAAGAAGGATGAGTAGAAGTATAGATGCCGAAAGGAGGCCGCAACCGTTCAGAAAGAGACAGAAGGAAAGAAAGAAAATCAAAAGCAGCACACTGACAAACGAACACGCAAACAAAGACAACAAGAAAGTCACACAAATAAACAGGTAGTCTACAGATAAACACACCTGTCTGGAAAGCGAAGCGGTGAAAAGTCCACATACAAAGTTGTGTAGTGGTTTGATCTCCGCCTGTGCCCGAGTTGTTGTGTTTTTACCAAATCCTAGACTGTGAGTGGTGGCCTGGGCGCTTGTTTTCCGGATGAGGACGCTAAGCCGAAGTCCCGTGTGCAACGCGTGTTTAGTCCACGTGAAAGACCCCACGGCCACAAGAAAGAAAAAGGTCTAAAAAAAAAAAAAAAAAGTCTGATAGCGGAACAGAAACCATGTTGTCAGGAAAAGTGTTGGGTTTTTAAATATTTTTTTTGTTTTGTTTTGTTGTTTTTGTTAACGGGTAAGCGCTGCTCTTGTCGCAACACCCTTTCCCCCAAGAAGAGTATTCTGAATTTCACGAAGAGAATATGCAGCAAAGAAATGGTGGACGTTAGGATACGATAATAACCAATAAACAATGTAAACGAAATAAAGCAACACACGTTAATGTCACGTTTCTGATGGGCATCTGGACAGTAAAAAGAACAAACGAGAACAGTGAATTATATATAAATATTTTTTTAAAGAACTGAAAAAAGATAAGAAAGCAATTAAGGAAGGAAAAATAACAAATATAGAAAAGAAAAAGGCCGACAGACAGACAGAAAAAAGGAAGGAAAGAAAGAAAGATCGAAAAAAAGAAATAAAGAAAGAAACAGAAAGAGGAAAGAAAGGAACGAAAGCAGGGATTTTAAAAAATAGGGAAAAGTAAGAAAATGAACAAAGAAAGAAAGAAACAAGAAAAGATACCACAGAAGGGAAGACAATAAAAAGAAGGTAGAAGAAAGAAAGAAAGAAAGATAGATAGATAGATAGATAGATAGATAGATAGATAGATAGATAGATAGATAGATAGGTAGGTAGGTAGGTAGGTAGGTAGGTAGGTAGGTAGGTAGGTAGGTAGGTAGGTAGACACACAGACACACAGACACACAGACTGATAGATAGATAGATAGATAGATAGATAGATAGATAGATAGATAGATAGATAGATAGATAGATAGATAGGTAGGTAGGTAGGTAGGTAGGTAGGTAGGTAGGTAGGTAGGTAGGTAGGTAGGTAGACACACAGACACACAGACTGATAAATAGACAGATAGATAGATAGATAGATAGATAGATAAATAGATAGATAGATGATAGATAGATTAGATAGATAGATAGATAGATTTGATAGATAGATAGATAGATAGATAGATAGATAGATAGATAGATAGATCGACAGACAGACAGACAGATAGACAGACAGACAGACAGATAGATAGATAGATAGATAGATAGATAGATAGATAGATAGATAGATAGATAGATAGATAGATAGATAGATAGATAGATAGATAGATAGATAGATAGATAGATAGATAGGAAGAAAAAGAAAGAAAAAAAACACAGACAGAAAAGGCAGACACACAGAGAGGCAGACACACAGACAGACAGAAAGAAACAACAAAAGAAAGAAA